>LPNX010370124.1:1072543-1175285 GCA_001517045.1 Pseudotsuga menziesii | reverse complement strand
TTATCTCTGTTGCACATGCTGCCTTTGATGTGTATGAACAATCAGTTATAAAAGAGGATTGTTCCCAAATTTTTGAAGAAGTTTCTTATGACATTTTTCCGCCTGTGATTCGTGAGAAGGATTTGAAGATTACCTGTCTTTCTTTACCAGATACAGAGGTTTTTTGTTCACCTATATTTGATGAGTATGTTGCTGAAGAAAATATTCTACATTATGATCAAGAAATTGCTAATTCACATCACGATAGCCATGAGGATGCTATTAACATTGTATCAAATTCATTTATTAAAGGTGACTGTCATGATGATCAGATTGTTTCTTTCGAAATCTTTAAAGATGATGATCAGATTACTCCTTCTGAAAACCTTGAACACGTTGAGCATACTGGCATATTAGTAGAAGATAGTTTCAGATCTGCAGAAGATGAGGAGGACAGCGTTCAGTTTTTAGATGTGCAGACACAGGGGAATAGCATCAAATCTGAAGAGGAGCAGAAAGTTTCAGATCAGAAATTCAACTTGTATTTTCCTTTAGCAGAGATCAAGCAGTCTACATTCGGCATTGAAGATTGTGAAGGAAAAGAAGAGCAGTTGCAACACAGTCAGTTGGAGCAGCAGCTCCAAGAGGTATTTCATTGTGATTTTGATGATCCTTTTGTTGACTATTTAAAGTCTATGAGCAGTATAGATCTTAAAAATTTTCTGCCAGAAGAAGATTGTCTTTATCATCTGTTCAAACCTCTTTTCTGCATGAAATAGTCTCCATTGTTTCTCGGGTCAAGATCTAGCATGATGGCATTAAAAAAGTTCCTTACATGGCTTCATTGGAAGCATCGCTTCATTTGATAAGAGGAAGTACAGTTGGTTAGTGTAGGGGTAGGTAGAGAAATAAGCTCGCCATACGAGCAGTTAGATCTTTTTCAGTTTTGTTCAGTTCATGAATAAGCAGAGCAGGCTGCATTTAAGCTACAGATGGGATACAGGTTTGCAGAGGGATCAGTGTTAAAGACTTGATGACTCCATGCCCAATGCTAAGGCTACTGGAACTACTAGGTTCTTCAGAACCTCACTGGGAGGATTCCATCCCCGAGTAGGAGCCAAATGTTATCTCCCAAAAAGCGCATCGTCATTTTGGGTGATAGAATGTGTTAAAATTTTTATTTCTGTGAGTCTTGAATGTGCCAAATGTCAAGATACATATCAATCATCGAATTCCAGTCCACATGTCAATTCATAAATTGATATATAAATAAAACCCCCGCTGAGTCAAACCCCAAGACCGACTGCAGGTGTCCTGGGCGTGGTGAAAGTCTTTGCATTATGGAAAATCTGATTGATCGAAGATATCTGGCCTCTAATCATTGTCTTGATTCAAGCCGTGGATGAAGTCACAAGCCAGGTCGACACATCATACCATGCCTATTGCCAGTTTCAGATGCCAGATCAATGACCTAGAGACCAGATGTACGCATATGATGTTCGCAGATGTTCTAATGATAAGATCACCGCTGCTGGGTATCCAGTTTGTTAAAACGCATGGTTGGTTCCATTAAATCTTCTCCAAACACAGCTAATATATTGGAAATGTCAAAACCCATCACAGAAGAAGCACTTTTGACTCGTCCTCTGGAGCTCATTAACGAGTGGTATGCTATTGCTAAGATTGCTGGGATAAAGATGTGCCAAGCTTTTTACCTCCAATACAAATGGGATGCATTTTCTGGCATGCCCACTAATCTTATGGTCCAAATGATAATTTTTGTCTCGAAATTTCTCATGTTTTGCCTGCTTTGATTCATCGTTTTCATGAATCTCAAGTTCAGCCTGCTCTTAAATGAGTATTTCCTGCAATATAAATCGTGATGGGTAATGTACGAAGGAATTATAGCATTGAGATCGCTTGTAGCACTGGAATGGATAGGCCTCTGGTTCCTCAAACGCAAACTGTACAAAAGATACAAAGTGAAACTGTTGCTTTAGGAGCTGCTTTCAGTAGCAAATATAAGCAAGAAGTGCTCAAGGATGAGAAGGCTAATGCAGTTACAGTTGCATTCTTTGGAGATGTGACATGCAATTTTTACTATGGGTAGTTCTTTGAATCCCTGAACATGGCTGCTCTTTGGAAACTTCCAATTATTTTTGTTGTTAAGAACAATTTGTGGGCTATTGGAATGTCCCACATCAGGGCAACTTCAGTTCCGGATATTTGGGAAAAATCTTCAGCTTTTTCAAGGTAACATAAAAGAAAATCAGAATTTTTACATAGGATGTACATACCCCTACTCTGGATGCTCTCGTTTGTGTTGGAGTCAATAGACTCATGGGTTTTGATTGTATTATGATTACATTGAGACTTTAGCCTCATTACAACAGCATTTCTACAAGTAATGACAGTTCCAAATGTCTCAAATGGTATTGCCATCTATTGCAATGACACAACAATATTCACCAAAGAGTACAATGTTATCATCTCCAGTAGAAGTGACTCTTTCCCAGCAGCTTGCTTCAGATGCTGGTCTTGATTCTCAAAAGGATTCTTACTGGAGGGCCTCATAAAAAAATGCATGTACCAACACCTGTTTTCACGCAAGTAATTCAACACATGCAAATTCCACTATCATATGCAAATGCTATAATTGAGAATAGATCAAGATGCAAATGCCTCGAGTATAATTATGGGTGAAGCATTAGCACGAGTCAAAGGAACTTCCCAAAAATTAAGGAATTCAAACAGAACTTCTAGGAACTTTTTGAAAGACAAGTGGCAGTTTATCCCAGATCTGAAGGGCAGAGTATCCCAACTTTCCAGAATTACAGGTAACAAATTCTACATGGCAGTTGATTGATGAAAAGATTACATCCAGATTTCTAGATATCTTTCAAACAGAGCAGCTGTCGAAGAATTGGTTTAGATATAGTTTTAATTTCAGGATCTCTTCTTTAGAGTTTACTTTGAAAGGCAATATTTCCAGGGATTGGCTGCCACATCATCAAGATTGATTCTGTTATGTACCAAATCAAAGCCCACCAAGCCTTGGGAGGCTGACTCCACTTCACCAACTATCAACACGAGAAAGGGGACCAACACATTATCATTTCCTTGTTTTGAGGGATCTTTCCCTATCTTTTTGTATTTGTTGTTCTAGTTACTATTTTTAGTATAGCAGATCCATGTTTTGAGGATTTGAAGACTGTTTGTAAAGGCTATAAAGCCTAAGAACTCAGACTGAGAAAAGGGTTCAATCTTGGAGAGAATTTGGCCTGTGTACTGATTGCTTATCCTAATACAAAATCACGGTCTTCTTTTGCTACTGTTATCAGACTTTTTTCATCTATCTTTCTGTTCTGTGATTTGTTTAAGTTTAGCTCAGCTTTATGCTCATGAACTTGAATGAGGAATTCTTTACTGTTTAGTATGACCCTGCATTTATATGTACTTGGTTATTTATGACCCTGCATTCCATGTACTTGGTTATCTAAATAGTATTCTCCATACCTTTTTCGATCCTGTATCTGATTAGTAGTTTCTAAAAGCACTGGTTCATTAAGATATTCTGATAAGTTAATCTCTTCATTGTGCTTTCTTGGTATCCCATTGATCCACCTATTGAAAAACATTCATTTCTTAAGTTACCAAGCATACTTAGCCATAACCACTAAGTAGTTTCTTGGAGTGATAACAGACGCCTTCTCCAAACCCTAGCCACAGGGTAATCGACTTGCAGAGCATTTTAAATCTGACTCCCCAACTTTCCCTTTGACTCTAACTCGCATTGAAGCATAAACTTTTGAAGTTTTAGGGAACCTTCCATTCCCTTCATTATTGGACTCCATTTACACAATTATTTCCTTGCTTCTTTATACTTTAATACTTATTTTGCACTTCTAGATTTTATCTAATATAATAAAGGAAATGAAGAAATGAACTCAACCTAATTAAGGTGTGAGTTATAAAATATTTAATATTATTCTCCTCAAAAATAACCCTTCAATATACCTAGATGCGGGTGTCATTCGGGGTCAGTTGTCAAGTGAACATGGACACAAGGATCCACGCCACCCTCCAATGCATGGCTCTTGTTTCACATTGAATTGATGGTTATTTAATATGTCTCAGTCGAAGGCATGTATGTTTAATGTAGCTTAGTATCACAAATCAGTCCAATTCGAAACGCGATACAATGGTAATCAAGGACTCCTGCGAATAATTTACGGCTCTCATGATGGATTATATCAAGGTTGTTGGTAAGGAGTGTTTCCATGTTCTGTTCCTCTACGATTAGTTGTCTATTCAATTTTTTTCTCTATGCATGGTATAAATTCCATCTATAGGTTCATTATTGTGTCGACATGACATTAGTATTCAATCGTCTGGTTGCTTTGTGATTGGGTTCTTTTTTGCTAGCCACTGGCCTCTGCCCAGTATTTGATTTCCACCCTCCAATTCTATGAGCTCCTTGGCTTTTCCTTTCACTGAAAGAATGGCGAGAAGGCTACGTGCAATCCTCCACCACGCAAGTAGGGGCAGGGTTCACTCGTGCAATCCCCCCTCCTCTGCTTCCACGGCTCCGACTAACCACTCTTCTCCCTCTCTAAGTCCTTCACTTCCCACTAAACCTATGTAATCCCCAAAAAAGTTTGGAATACAAGACCCCCCATCTACCTTGGATAAGACCAACATAGCCTCAACCAGCGGCTGCAAAAAAATGAAAATTGAGTCGCAGTGGCAGTTTCGACCTGTCAATTTTCAGAAAAACAAAGCCACTTCTTGTCAATAAGACTTCTAATGGTTCTTCAAGCTTGGGAAAATACCAATGCCCCATTATCGAGGACAATCCAAAGAATGATGAAGCAACTAGTAGTTATGAGTAACCCCCCTAGTTTTTATCATTTAGTTTCTTATTGTAGGACAATTATGAATTTAATAGTTTTAGTTTTGTTGGTTGTTTGGATATATTGTCAAGCCCAGAGGGCTTCTTTTAATAGACTGTATTTTTTTATTATGTACTCAGGCCTAAGCCTTGTTGCTAGTTTTTTGGTCGACCATGCATGGAAGGAAAGTGTTGATAACTTCAATATGATTCTCCATGCATGGCATACGTGTCTTAGTTTATATTTTGACAACTGTTAGTCCAAGAACAACCATGCAGGGTTGAGGAACTTCATGAAAATCTTGTGCATGTACTCTTTGTTTTTTGTACTATAATATATTCTTTCTACGGAGCTTAAAAAAAACTTCAATAAAAAAAGATTCAATTCAAACTTATGTAAGTTTCCTCAAAAGAAAAAGTATTAATTAAACTTCAAAGATCTCTTTTTCTTTATATATATATATATATATATATATAAGGAAAATAAAACAACACTGTCTTTTATTTTCCTCTTATGTTTTATTTTCCTTTTATCTTTTATAAAATAACACACACACACATGTGTGTGTTTTATTTTCCTTTTATCTTTTATAAAACAAAACATGGTTTTCTTACATTTTTTATGTTCTTCTCTTTTTATTTTTATTTTCTCCTCTTATTCTTCATTTTTCTTCTTTCCCTCTTCTTTCCCGCGAGGAGCTTCTTTTAATTCTTCACGTAATTAGTAATTGAATGGAACCACAAGCACGTAGATTATGTTTTTGCATGTATTCCATTGGGAAAAAATTTATTTGACCACAAGACAATGGTAAAACCGCTCTGATACCACCTTAAGTGAATCCTATGGGTTACTTCACACCATAATCCATTAGAGTAAGAATAAATCCATATAATTCTTGGAGGAATAAATATTTATTGTTATTGATAATTGATATCTTGTGATACAATGGATATGTATATAAATACACGTAAAAGATGATAAGTCATGACCTTTTGGAAAAGGTACAACCATCATTAATAACAACAATAAATATGAATATTATCCTAAATTTCTAATTTTATAATTTAAATATTCATGTATTATTATATAGATTTAATATATTTTAGGTATATTATAGCAGCGGTGCTTAACAACGATAAACACATCGTGAAGGAATCTTTACATAATACCTCTTAGGAGAAAATATCTACTACATTTGGTAGCGGATATTTATACATGCATTATACATAATTATTCATTACGGTGTGTTTATAAACACAAACGCATCGGGGCGTCATATGTATACAAGCATCAATGCATGAGACTTTTTTTTAAGTTGCAGGAGCTCGATGGTTAACAATGATAAACACGCCATGAAAGAACCTCTGCAAAAGCCCCTGTAGTAGAAAATATCCACTACATTTGGTAGCGGGTATTTATATATGCATTTTTACACCAATTTCATTCCGATGCGTTTTGTAAACACAACTGCACCGAGGCGTCATAAGTATACACACACCAAGGAATGAAATTTTTTAAAGTTGTAGGATGCCGGTGTGTTTTATATATTAGCGCACCAATGCGGCATGGACACAAGTGCACCAAATTGACAAAACATAGAAGAATTTTTAAAAAATCACATAAGCTATTTTTGCCCTAAATTGAAAAAATGGTAGCAATTTTAAGTTCAAAAACTATTTGTAACTTATGTTTAAAAGCAAAAAAATAAACTTCATTTTTTTGCCAAAAAATTTGGAGTAGAGCTTTGGAACAGAGGCTTACGTGGAAGATGTTTAGAGCAACTAGAATTCTGATGATCAAAATTTGTCAGGTATAGTGAATGAAACAAAACCCTGCATAGTAAAAATTTCAAGTATGTAAATATTATTGTTGATCTTATTACCTTATTTAGAATTCATCTAAAAATTTTAAAAATAAAACTTCATACTTACCTTCAATGTTGTAACCCTTATTTTCTTGTTGCTTCTTTTCGTTTTATGTGGCTACAAAATTTTACAATAGGGTTTAAATCGCACTAATGTTATACACAATTACAATTTCATCTTTTAGGGATTTTAGATTTGTTAAACATGTGAATATATGCAAAAAAACGTAGGGCGAGATGGGGCCATTTTTTGGATCGAATCTATAACCATGTTGACCCTCTAAAGTTTTGTTTGTTTTTATGTTTGTTGTTTAATTTTTTCTAAAAAAAATGAATGCGTCAAAATTAGTGCATTTTTATTTTCAGAATGCATCAGTGCGCATTTCGATAGAGCATACCGCTAATGACATGCGACACACAAAGTTTTCTAGTTGTTTCATTTCTCGGTTGTTTGTTATCGGTGCGTTTATACAAATATAGCACCAATAATGGTTGGAATGCACCGGTTTTTTTCTCCATAAAATGATAAATATTTTTCAGCCATTCATAGTGCAGTTGTGTTGGTATAACACATTGGTGCGTAAACAAACTGGTGCATTTTATCTGATAAAACACATCAATGTCATACTTGTTTTCTATTTTGAAGGTCTGTAATTTATTTGTATAATATATTAATAACTTCTGTATTTAATGATCAAGTCTGTTTATTGGTAAAAATGCATGGTATGAGTTCGTTGAACAACAACTTTAGTCAACATGATGGAAGCACATCTATAATTACAAAGGAGACAAGTGGATTTAATTCATTTTTGTATTTAAATTAATTTATTTGAATTTTTTTTGTAAATTTCACTAATATGCATTGGTTAATGTGTGACATGTAGAGTGAAAAAATGAGGAAGCTTGATAAGATTCTTACTAATCTAAGTCCAGAAGAGAATAAAACATTGATGGAAAGGTTGCATAGGGATGAATCATGTGAATAAAAAAGAAGTCATTTATTCAAATTTGAGTAATAATGTACTTAAGATTATTCACTAATATGTTTGAAATAATATAATGCACATATGTTGAAAGTTCTGCAAGGAATGATTGTTGGAGCAGGGCCCCGCAACTAAAGGAAAAGTTGCCATAGCGGAACAAGAAAGTCAAGAGGAAACAGTACCTGAGCGGCCGAGAAGAGAGAGCTCAACCACTGCACTTAAGGCAGTGGCGAAGACAGGAGGGAACAACTACCCTCATAAAGAGAAAAGGGGCAATGGGCCGAGGTATTGAAGACAAAGGACAGAAGGGGAGTAACCGAGAAAGCGGCGCCCATATCCACGATCAACGCCGGCAAGCGTGGAAGACTGCAGAAAGCTGTGGTGTCACGGAAAGCGGCAGTTCAAAGTACAGATACGCCGACTGTCACAAGTTAGGGTTTTTGGGTTACTGTTGGGAAAGGCCCATAGTGTTGTATTATGGCGAGACCTTCAGGCCACCTATAAAAGCATGTATTTTGTATTGTGAAAGGTTAGTTGTTCAGACAACTAGCTAGCTAGTTAGAGAGTCAGTTAGTTTGTTAGCTCATAGTCAGTTGTATTGTAAGACATTGAGGAGAGTCGAGCTCTGGTTCTGTTATTCAGTCTGTAGTTATTTTACTGTAACCAGTAGTTGGCTCCTAGAGCATGAATGTAACAATCCGCAAGGATTGAGAGAGAGAGAGAGAGAGGAAGAGTATATTGTAGGAAGACAATATAAGAAGAAAAGAGATCTAAGAGAGAAGGGCTCCCGGCTGTGTGTGCGGAGTTTCCAAGAAGATCTCAAGCTGCATACTAGGTTGCAGCAGAACTGTGTTTATCCTCTCAAGATATAATATAAAAACCAGTTCATGTGGACGTATCTTCCTTCCTGGGAGTGAACCACGTTAAATCCGTGTGTTGTGTGACTGTCTCATGTGATTATGTTTACTTCTTACTATCTGTTATATGTTACATGAGCTTTGCTTACCGGTTAGTGAATGTATGTATGCTCTCATTCAGTTTACAGCACTATAGAAGGTTAAATGCAAGTTTAATGTATCAAGTATTCCGTATATGAGTTTATCGGTGCTTGATTCATGACATTAATAGTTACAGCGTTAAGTGATTCCAATATACTTAGTTCAGCAAGTTGAGTATAGTTGATGCTAAGAGTGTTGAACTATGGGAGTTTAAGTAAGGTTGTTTAACACCCTGTTGAAGGTTAACAGAGCTATTCTACCAAGAGAGAAAGCCTTTGGACCGTAAGAGTCACATTGAGTCTTACTGTAGAAGATATCGCAGTATAGAAAGGCGATATCGCACCGTAGAAGGAGATGCGGTGTGAGATATTGCAGGGGAAGGGTTGAGTAGAAGAGAAAGTGCGCATCGTCCCAGAGGCCGCGATGCGATAAGAGTCATTCCCCTATCAGAGCCAGCGAGTAAGAGAGAATAGCACCTCGCAGAGAGATCCCGCTGGCTAAGAAGAGTCGCAAGACACTAGGATGCTACAGAACCTGGTTGAGGACATCTGAGTCTTCGGCCAACCCATCTCAGATCACTTCGGGTGAGACTTCAGGTCGCTCTGCGGTCTGTCGCCAAAAGGGCCAGTGAGCTAGGGGTATTGTTGGTACATAACTAGTAAACCCGGGTCTGCCCAAGACAACCAACAAATGGTTCCGTTGCCGGCTTTGAACACATTGAAGAGCTAATGTTCTGCTGCCATCCTACTAAAGAAGAACTCAACCAGTGGGTTGGGTCTAAGGAAAAAGAATTTGCTGCGACAGAAAACAAAAGTCCTAGGCTTAGTACAAAGGACTGGTTACAAAAACATATCTTCACAGACCTGCATGAGATATTTTTTGCGACCTATGCAAATGAGTTGTACGACTAGTTGTCAAAGTTGACTAATAAGCATATATTCAAGAAGAAAAGGAACATTGTTTGGACATCGGAGATGATTCAGACCATGAAGAGCATAGATAGTCCCATTTCGCGGGCAGTTGGCTTCTGGCTTGCAAGTTTGATGGAAGGCTTCATTATAGAGTTTCCAGTCAATCAAAGAAAGAGCTTCAGTGAAGCCGAGACTTACTTCTTCAAAGGATATCGTGGTAAGTACTTGAACTCTTTAAATTTGTCCATTAAGATGTTATTACATGAAAAAGGAGTATTGGATATATTCTCAGATGAATAAGTTAAAGTAAAGTGTAATCTCACAAGAGTTTGAGAGTGACTTTGAAGAAATTGGATGTACACGTAGCGGTAAGAAATATAAAGTAGATTTCAGATCTTCTCTCTTTGAAGACAGTTCCGACAATACTAGACAACAAAGTCATAGTAATACAGAAAGAACAGTAGGGGGTATCCCTTACCACCCTTATACCCCACAGAAAGCAACCGGGACTCAGAACAATCCCGCAGGAACTCCATCTAGTAGTTCACATACAGTACATACTACCTTTACACCACCTACATATACACCGCCTAGTGGTAGTAACACAACAAATCAGAATCCACCAGGTAGAAATAGAATGGGGGACGACATGAAGTTACCTACCTTTAAGGGTACAGGGGTAGAAGACCCGGAACAACATTGGTTCCTATGTGAAGCAGTATGGACCATTAAAGGGATCTAGGATGATAATAATAAACTTGTACAGTTGGCCACTACACTTAGAGAAAGAGCCTTAATGTGGTATATGAAGTATACCTCAGCACAGCCCAGAACGCTCGTCCAGGTTAGGACCACCATGATCAAAGAATTTAAGAAACCCAAGTTTGAGTCACAGTGCATCACAGAGATTAAAGACATCAAACAACTACCCTCAGAGTCAGTATGGGACTTTGATTAGAAATTCAAAGCCCTTATAGACCAAGTTAGCTTTGAGTTTTCCCCGGAGCAGCATAAGGAATGGTTCATCGCAGCACTGCTCCCTCATATCAGACCGCCACTAATGCAGCAGAGACTCCGTACGTAGGATGAAGCGTTGGAGATGGCAATGAAACTAGAGGCTTCACCTTTAGCCGAGACTAGTACAGGTATGACAAACCTGCATAATCAGTTAGCTAACCCCACCTTACAACTACATGAGATTAAGAAAGGGAAAGAGGTTGCACAAGCACTATGGTGTACAAAGTGTAAAGGATAGGGCCATACTAAAGATAACTGTCCAGTATTTGTTGAATATTTAGCAAGTGGGGCTCCTAACCCCTTAGTACAGAACCAAGGGCCATGGTGTCAACCCTGCAGAACAAGACGACATAGACCTCAGGAATGCCCTTTACTTCAGAAATATGTACAGACCCCCAAGAACTTATACTGTAACTTCTGCAAGTCAGTAGGACATGATGAAAATAATTGCAGAGCTTATGATCTCATGGTAGAGAGAAAGCATGACTTCTACAGAGTCCAATCAGAGACACCAGGTCCAGCAACAAGACCACAACATGAATCAGCTCATGATGGCCGTGGGGGAGGATTCAGAGCACGAGGCCGTGGAGGAGGCTTTGGCCGCGGCCGTGGACCAATTACTTGTTACAATTGTGGAGTTGTAGGACATTATGATAGGGATTGTCAGAACCCTACTACGACATGTAACTATTGCAAGTCCTATGACCACTCTATAGAAGAATGTCCTATCTTAATAGCCAAGATCAGGGATCCTAAGCCAGCAGTAAACCAGAACATTCAGCTTATTGTTGCTGAGCAGAAAGAACCAGAACCGAGAGTCAATATTGTGACTCGCAGTGGTGCTTCCACTAGTATGACATCGTAGGATGCCAAAAAGAATACAGGTTCGGAGTGGGTGCGTAAAGCTATTAATAAATCAACACCACTTGACCTATAGAAGAACAAAGAAACATTTCAGAAAGCTAAAACTTTCTTTAATGACCCTACACCATCAGGATCGCAGGTACTGCCTTGTAGGGGTGTACTGCAACAAACACCTTGTGGCATTAGTCCTATGCAGACATCGCAGGCTACCACATCCAGGAGATGTGACGAGGATGAGTCGATAGGAAGTGTACAATCCTTCCTGCGGAGTTGCTTGAAACTTGTGAGAAATGAGAAAGCTATCGGAGAGCTTCAACGCATCATAGATCGGTGTCAGCAATCTTCTTCTGTGAGCAGTGCGCAATGTGATATTCATATACAAGAACAGGAAGAGAGATGAGACTCACAGCGCAAATTGGAGAATTTGAAATGGATGAGGTAATCCTAGATTTAGGATCACAGGTAAATGTTATGACTAAGCAGACATGGGAACAGATGGGTAGCCCTAAGTTAGCCAGATCACCTATCCATCTGAGATTAGCCAATCAGCAGAGGGTATCGCCACTGGGTCGATTACCACAAGTACCAGTTGACATTGACGGAGTTCGCAGCTTAGCAGACTTTGAAGTCATAGAAATCATTGGCAATAGTAGACCGTACCCAACTTTACTAGGTATGGATTGGGCAATCGATAACATGGATGTTATCGATTTAAAGAAAATACAAATGACCTTTGAGGATAATCAGATTCAGGTCATCACACCGTTGGATCCTCTCCAAGGTCCTAGATATGTTGAACCTATCCGAGCAGAGACAGAGGCGTGTAACATGGAGCTCCTCTATCAGATGACTACTAACCAGAGTGACTACATCAATCCAACAGCAGAAGGGAATATTAGTTGGTGATGCGACAGCTCATTCGCATCAGATTCAAATGTTGGTCTAGAAAACTGGCAGAATAGACTTTATGAAGTCTCAGCTCGCAGATGTGCATTCATGACTAAGTCACTGCGATGGATTGGCGCAGAGATTAAGGATATTCCATCGTTTGATGGCTTAGCGGATGTCAACGACTTTTTACAGCAATTTGAACAAGAAATTCCTCATGAGCAGAGGATGGTAGTTATTGACCTTGCAGTAAGAGCCACACCTGCAAGATGGTGGCATGCACATAAAGAGAATATCGCATCATGGGATGATCTTAAGAGATTGATGGCGATCAAATTCTCTAATGACAAGGAGTGTTTCCAGCAGAAATACACAGGAGAAAGTGACCCCAGGTCACATATTAAGACTTGTGAACAGAATTGGTCAGATATTCCAGAGGATGAATGGGTTCACCTATTCATTCACACTTTAAACACAATCCCAAGGAACTGGTACACAGAGACAGAGTTGCGCAGAGGAACGACTACATGGCCAGTTATGATAGATAGCTTTGAACTCACTTTCACTTTTGAATCTGAGTATCCAAGTATTGATCAGGCCCAAGACGTTATAAAGATTAAGTTATTTGAGGACTGTACCCTATCAGTGCATGCTCAGCCCGAGTGGGCCATCCAGTTAGAAGATGCACTCGAGTGTTATAACTTCGCACCAGAGCCAGATGATGAGGATCAGGACCCTCACAGTATCAACATTCCAGAGTCAGAAGGGACTCGCGAAGTTGATGGACCAAAGCTAGAGATTCCCGCCATCATAGAGCCTATCAAGATTAAAAAGATCAATATTGGCATAGAAGCAAAACCAAAGTTTGCCTCTATTGGAGACTCTTGGGATGATGAAATGGTAGGACAAATTGCAGACTTGTTACATGACTAGCAAGACTTATTCCCCACTAATTTCATAGAGATGAAGGGAATAGTAGGAGATTTGGGTGTCATGAGGATACGTTTGAAGGAGGATGCTAGGCCAGTTAAGCAATGTCCATACAGATTAAATCCTCGTTATAAAGAAAAATTCAAAAGGATGAGATCGATCAGATGCTAGCAGCAGGCATCATTGAGCCCATAGAAGAGAGCGAATGGGTTAGTCCCATGGTCGTACAGGAAAATAAAACCAAAGGAGACATCAGGATTTGTGTTGATTTGCGCAAACTCAACGATGCATCGCTTCATGACCCATTTTCGACACCTTTTACTGACAAAGTTTTAGACAATGTGGGAGGACAGGAGGTCTACTCCTTCACTGATGGCTTTTCAGGCTATCACCAGATCAGAATCCATCCAGAGGATCAACATAAGACCACCTTTGCAACAGAATGGGGCTCATTCCAGTATACGGTAATGCCCTTTGGTCTTAAAAATGCACCAGCTATTTTTTCCAGAGTAGTAGTTGTTGTATTTAAGGAATACATCCATAAATTCTTACAGGTCTATTTTGACGATTGGACTGTATTTGGATTAATCGACAAGCATATAGGAGATTTAAGGCTCATGTTAGAGAAATGTAGGCAATATCATATTTCTCTTAACTTGAAGAAATGTATATTCTATGCGCCATTTGGTATTTTGTTGGGTCATATTGTTTGCAAACAAGGCTTGATGGTAGATCCTGCAAAGATTGTCATCATTGTAAATCTTCCAGCACCCAAATCAGTCAAGCAATTAAAGACAGTGCTTGGTCATACCGGGTACTATAGAAAATTCATCAAGGGTTATGCAAAGATCACAGCACCTATAGAAAAAATGTTAAAGAAAGACGTGAAATTGCTATGGAATGAGGAATGCCAGCACAGTCTAGACAGTCTTAAAGAGAATATGGTTACAACACCTATCTTAGTATTTCCAGATTGGACCAAGCCATTTCATGTACATGTGGATGCATCTGGCATCGCACTGGGGATCGTCTTAACACAACTAGGAGAAGGGGGTATCGATCACCCTATCGCGTACTCAAGCAGAAAGTTATCTACTGCAGAAAAGAACTGCACCACTACAGAAAGAGAAGGATTAGCTATGGTGTATGCTCTACAGAAGTTCAGGCACTACCTGTTGGGTGCCCCATTCAAGATGTTTACTAACCATTCCGCTTTAAAGTATTTGGTCAATAAGCCAGTGTTAGGGGGAAGAATCTGTAGATGGTTACTCCTATTTCAGGAGTATGATTTTGAAATCATTGTAAAACTAGGAAGATTGAATGTCGGACCTGATCATCTATCGCGGATAGACTCAGGAGAAGAACCAAGTAATTTAGAGGATAATTTGCCAGATGCGCAATTATTTTCTATTCAAATCCCAGATGAGTATTACGATGATATTGTTCACTTCCTCACCACAGGGTAGGCACCAGTGGAGTTTAATAAACGGCAAAAGAAACAGTTAGTTGTTAAAGCAGCAGACTTCACTTTGATCGTAGGATATTTGTACAAGCTAGGTCCAGATGAAGTCTTGTGCAGATGCGTTATGCCACATGAGAAAGAGGCCATTATCAGAGAAGCACATTTAGGTACCGCAGGAGGTCATTTCACAGGAAAGCCGACTGCGCAGAAAATTCTACTTGCAGGATTATGGTGGCCTACTTTGCACAAAGACACTAAGGAGTTTTGCAGATGCTGCGATATCTGCCAGAGGGTAGGAAAACCTTCGCGAAGAGATGAAATGTCGTTGCGACCACAGATTACGCTGCGCACATTTGACAAGTAGGCTATAGATTTCGTGGGTCCTATGAACTCACCAGGAAAACGAACTGGTGCAAGATACATCATCATAGGAACAGAATACCTCACCAGGTGGGCAGAGGCCAAAGCAGTAAGGAATTGTGATGCTGCTATAGCCGCGCAGTTCATTTTTGAAAACATCAAAAGTAGATTTGGATGTCCAATAATTTTGATGAGTGATCAAGGCACACACTTTCTGAATCACACTATTGAGGCCTTGACGAAGGAATTTCGGATACAGCACCATAAGAGCACTCCCTACCACCCACAAGCTAATGGTATGGTGGAGGCCTTTAACAAGATTCTAGAAAATTCTCTTACTAAGATCTGTAACAGCCAAAGAAATGATTGGGACCTCAGGGTTAATGTTGTATTATGCGCTTATAGGACTACATGCAAGAAAATTACAGGACACACACCTTTCAGCTTGGTGTATGGACAAGAGGTTGTTATGCCTATGGAATATATTATTCCCAGTTTAAGAGTTGCTCAAATTACCAGGATGGATGATACATACACGATGAACAAAAGACTAGCACAGTTGCTTGCCTTAGAAGAAGACAAATTCATTGCAGGATTTCATCAGAAAGTGCAGAAGGCATGAGAAAAAGCTTGGCATGACAGGCACATCAAGAGCAAGATTTTTCAGACAGGAGACCTAGTGCTCCCCTATGACAGTAAGTTTGTTAAGTTTCCAGGGAAGTTCAAGACACATTGGTTAGGGCCATATCAGATTCAACAAGTTACAGAAGGAGGTGCCGTTCAGCTCAACAAACTGAACAGGGAGCTTCTTCCTACTTTGATTAATGGCAGTAGGCTTAAGCTTTATAGTGATAGGCACTCCACCTCCCAGCCCTAGCTCAGACAGTTTATGGAAGTGCAGATGTCTAGTGTAGTTGAAAGGAGGCATCGCACCTATAACTAGTCTACACTTAAAAAAAAAAAAACCTAAGTATGAGGAAAGTTTGTTTTGCGCAAGCCATAGGACGCTTGCAGATTTTTGTACGTTGCGTAGTTTCATGCCAACACTTTGGTTCAGAATGATGCGGTGTGACATCGCAGCAAGGCGATGTTGCCCATGCCACGTAGCCGAGTTGAAAAGTGACAGAGGGCCAGTCACTTCACCTTCTGACAAGCAGTTAATCAAGATACGACAGGTATACATTGCCCTAGATTTGGCAACAGTATAATAATTTTTCCAGATTTAGTAAATCTTGGTCAAGACCAGCGCCTGCACACAATTTTCGAGGGAAATTTGATCGGATTTTCAACAATTAATAAGGATAGAAACGATGGGTGTTGTCTTGTCCATGCAATATATTCCGCCGACGGGTCCATCCTAGATGACCGTTGCTTCAGAGATTATCGCCTTCATTATAAATACAAAGATCATTCATATAGAAGGGTTGCTTTTGCGATTTCTGAGAGCTATAGAGCAATTTGTAGAGTTTTCCCTGTGCAGAGATACTCCAGTTACATAGTACTGGTTTTCCCCAATATTGCAGCCATTACCAGTCCAGAGTACTGCATCGAGTGGGTTCTGTCCGAGACGAAACTTTTAGAAGACATTGTGCAACGATTCCAACGTGGTGGCCTCGTGTCTGCTATGACGATGTCGCCCAGGGTTGTGAAATTAGGTGCATCACAGGTCAGATAGCCACCAAGAATGAGGATTCAAGCTCAGATAGTAGAAGAGTCCAGCCCAGAGCAGGAAGAAGAAGTTCATATGGCAACAGAATACATCATGCCACGAGTTGAGAACGCACCAGAGGTAACCATTCCCAAGGGTGCTAAGTTTCTTGTTCCCCTACCGCCGATTGATTCTAGTGTAAAGGAAGATGGAGATCTGTTAGGATATGCCCCTGTTCTCAAATTTACAAACCATAACCTTGGAGACAGTAAGACATATCCTCAGTTCCGACCGGATCGGTATCTTACGGTTCAGAGGAACCCGAGGACCGAAGCAGTGAATTTGTTCCTATGGAACATGTCCAGATTCTTGAGCGGTCAGGCTTGCTCAATTTGTTGAGAATACCACATTTTGGACGAGGTGTAGAGGTTAATGCCGTGGTGCGCGTACTACTTTCTTCTGTACATGGAGGTTACCTCTGGCTAGGTAACAGGGTCGATCTGATACACCGCATCACCGGGATGTCCAAGAGTGGTAAGGACACTAACACACATATATCAAGTAAGAGCAAGGCTACTAAGCTACCAGCAACCCTAGTTACCAAGTATAAGCTATAGAGATGAGGACGGGCTTATGACCTTGCAAGCTTAATATATGATACACTTAGATTTATAACCAGTCTTCTTGCAGGCAGACTGTTAACAAAGGTTCGCCCAAAAGAAGTCACAGGATCAGTAATTAACCTCGCCATACAAGTCGCAGAAGGTGAACAATTTAATTGGTGTTTATTTTTATTAACTATTTTTCTTCAAGATTGTTTGACAGCACAAGACGAGCTGAACCACCCCTTCCATTTCTCATGGCTACTTATATTATGCGCATTCGTCGGGTGGAAAGAGCCACCCCATACCCAGTTTCTACAGCTGCGAGGCGGAGATGCAGAGGTGCGCGGTATGCCAATTTATGGGAGAGCAACAGCCCAGCCAAGAAAAAGATCAATATGATAGTATTCTATGAATACTATAGGTTGTTACAGCGAGTCATCAAGGAGACACCGCGGATCAACATAGAGACTGTTGACATGTATGACAATCGGCTCGATTTCATTGCGGACAAGCATACAATCTTTCTGAGGCCAAAAGGGTTGAGAACGGATAACTGGGCTACTGGATCGTTTAGGATGACAACGCAGGATGTAGAATATGTCATCAAAGACTTTGATGAAGAGTGGAAGAAGGCATTAGAAGATGCCACAACACTACCACCAGGTACCACACAGACAGACCCATCAGACAAAGGAAAAGACAAAGTAGGGTCCACAAAGGAAGATACAGCAGAAGTGCCACCATCGGCACAAAAGAAGAAAGATACAGCAGAAGTGCCACCACCGGCACAAAAGAGGAAAGATACAGAAGAGGTGCCACCAGAGGCACCAAAGAAGAAAAAAGCAAAAGCCTCAAAGCCAACTATAGAGACCGTACTAAAAGAGGATGACTATGAACTCATTCCAACGAGATTGTAGGACGCGATGCGGGACACATTTCAGGCGATGCAGACATAGCAGGACAAGCTGCAGAGCACGGTAGATAAGCAGCTTTTGGAGTTGAAAGCATTAACTGAGAAGACTGCCATGATGCAAACTCAGCCAGTCAAGGCGACAGCAGGAGAAAGCTCAAAACAATCGATTTCTGGCGAGGAAGTCTTTGCAGAGGATCGCATCAACACAGTGTTGATACCATCAGGGAGCATCTGATTCCCTGCTTCAATGATCGATGTGCAGATACAGGTTAGACAACCTGTCGAGGTTAATCTAGCACAGTTCCCTATTGATCAATTACAGATGATCCAACAGCAGATAGCCGCAGAGCTCAGGGATAGAGAGCTTGCAACTTATAAACAGAACACCCACCTGAGACAGAAGAATGTAGAACTCACCGCAGGCTTCCAGACAAAGGCAGAGGAGTTAAGACAACATAAAGAAAGAGAACAGGATTTAAGTCAGGCCTTGCAGAACATCGCATTGGAGCTACCCCAGTGTAACATAGAGTTTGCCTTGCCTCTAACGCAGAAAGTTAGAAGAATTGCAGATAGAGTAAAAGCTCTAGAAGAGACAGTGGCCAAGATGGAGGAAGACCACAAAGTGCAGATTGCTGAGCTTGAGGCTCGACCACCGGGAACACCTGAGGCAAACAAGGAAGCAAGGGCACAGGCCTTTAGACTCGCTTCAACACAGATGAAGTGTTGCATAGATGATGCATAGTCATTGCTAGCTGATGCGCGATGAAGACATGGTCGGAGCTAGATGAGCTCCCAGAGAGACTGGAATTGCAGCAGAACATCCAACAGATAGAGAATGCAACAACAGCAATAAAGGAAGAAGTCCAGAGCTTAGGATCTCTTGCAAAGATGAAGAAGACAACAGAGATGAACCACTTGCAACAGGAAGCATAGCGGTAGAGAGAAAAATAAATACAATTCAATAACCTGCTTCAACCATATCAGGAACAAATCGCAGAGCTGGTCGATGCGGTTGAGCAAAAGGTCATGGAGTTCACTACGAGTAAAACTGAAATTGATGACACAGAAGACTCCATCATTAGTCAAGCTATGCTTGAAACGACACAAGAGTGTGTCGAGGCTATGGATAAAGAAGTCGCAGGACTTCGAGAGAGATTTACAAGGACTTTGGAGGAAGCCAAGGAGAAGCTACAGCAAGAGAAACTAGTTGTTAGTGGCTCAGGGACGAGCCACAAGAAAGTGTTAGGGGACTGTTGAAGTAGGGCCTCGCAGCTACAGGAAAAGCTGCCATAGCGGAACAAGAAAGTCAAGAGGAAACAGTACCTAAGTGACCGAGAAGAGAGAGCTCAACCACTGCACTTAAGGCAGTGGCCGAGAAGAGAGAGCTCAACCACTGCACTTAAGCCAGCGACGAATACAGGGGGGCACAGCTACCCTCATAAAGAGAAGATGGGCAACGGGCCGAGGTATTGAAGTCAAAAGGACATATGTAGATACACTCGATGCACTTTATTTTTATGTTTGCAAATGCTAGCTGAAGAAGAGGAAAACAATCGAGCCAATGAACAAAATGTTCACTAAATAACCCAATTGATGCAAGTGGCTCGAGCACCAATAATAGTTCCTACGAAGAATGATGATCCATATTTAATTTTGATGTTAATGCAAGCTGTTGTAACTTGTTGTATATTTTGAAATAATTGTTTGTGAAATCAGACATTTTGTGTAATAATGCACTAGACATAGTGTCTGAATTGAAAAACAATGGGTTACCAATAAGTGTAATAATTACATGCATGTTGAAATTTTGATTATTGTTAAGTCTATGTTGTCATATTTTGCATGACAAAGGCAATGTTATTGATATATAATAAAATAATATTTATTATTCTATTGCATTCTTCAATGTTATTGTCAAATATTACATGTGAAACGATACATTGGTAAATAAATGGATGATTAAATATTACAATAGATGATTGCATGTATGATATAATAAATTAATCCAAACAAACCCAATAATTAAAATTGGAATGAATAGTACTATACAAAAATATTTCAATTTCAAATAAATAATGAAATAAAAATAAATAAATATAATATAATATATATATTTGACAGTAATGTAAATAGTTATTGTTCAAAAAATCATATGTGATGCTTTTGATAATTGATGTCTCTTTGGTGTGTCTACCCGAACACTAATAAAACCACACACACAATCATTAAGATTGAAATTAATATTACTATGAAAAATATTTCAATTTCAAACAAATAATGTAATAAAAATTATATATATATATATATAGTGATGGTTTTCATTGTTCCACGGGTCATTGTACCGGAGGCAATTGTTTTCAGGCAGTTCAAAATCCATCATTTTCACTCTGGTTTTCCATAGGGTTTTTACCAAGGTTTTTTTACCATGCAGTTCGGTGACATGGTGGACTACACCAACTACCACCTGGAGGATGCAGAGGTGTGGACAGTTGAGAAGATTTGGGGTGAGGTGGCGGCATTGGGCCGGTTAAAGGATTATGGGGTTTCATATGGACCTATTGAGCCTTTGCCGTCTACAGTGGGCTTCTTGCCTTTGGATGTATTGGTTTTATCATCAACTACAGTTCAACAGTCTGTTGAGGTGGGTGTGACGCCAGATATTTGCATCGTTTTCCCGATATCGAAGGTATTGCTTCGTGGAATTCAGTCTTATCGCTTTTGGGCTCGGAGGTAGGGGAAATACTTCGCGGTGGAGCAGAGGTTGGAGGATCTTCATGGCAGGGAAAGGTTGGCGACAAAAACCATCATTCAGAGCCGTTGATATGGTTAGGCAAAAACCCTTTGCAGGATTTGGCCTCCTTCTAAGGTTACTTGAGCACTCCTGAGCAGTGGGGTTGTTCTAGCCCTAGCACGGGGACTGGTAGCGGATTCGAGGAGATCGACGAGGGCACAAAGGCGGGAGTGGAGAACCTGCGGAAAAGAGGGAGGAAGAGGTGGGTTAAATCTCGACACTTGGATTATAATTATGCCCTCGGTGAGGATATAAAGTGGAACCAGGTTGTGCAGATGATGGACCTAACACTAGCAAGGAAGGATCTAGGCAGAACTTTTACTTGGCAGAGCATCATTGATTGGGTGGAGGCACATTGGAAGACAAACCTTGGCTATGTGCTAGAGGTAGAAGAGCTCAAGCGGAACTGGTTTGCCTTCATCTTTTGCAGGGTGGAGGATGCTTTGTGGGTGCTCAATAGGAATTGGAACTGGGATCATTGTCCAATTATGCTGAAACCTTGGCACACGCTCTTTGATGCCAGCAGGGAAAGGTTGTGTGTGGTGCCACTATGGGTGCAGTTTTCTGGCCTCCCTCTACATTACTAGTTGGAGAGGCACTTCAAAGGGATTAGGAACATTCTAGGTTCTTATTTGGAAGGGGATTTCTCTTGCCTGTGCACCAAACAAAAAAAGGTGGCTTGTATACTGGTTAATCTAAATGTTAGAGAAGTTTAGCAAAAGAAATGAAATTGAGTTGGGGTCCCTACACCATTTCTCATAAGCTGGACTGTGAAAACGTGTCATTTAGGTGCTGCAGTTGTCATGTTTATGGGCATCCAAGAACCGAATGTAAACTTTTGCTTCGCACTAGGCCAGGAGGTAGACGTCTGTGGTCCGATGGGATCGACAAGGAGGTGCCCATGGGTCATGTTTCGTCGCCTCCTGTTTAGTTGGTACATCCTGACTGTGTTGAAGAAAAAGGGGGTGGTACATTGGGGGAGGAGGACCAAGCTCTGGCAGATCCTGAACTCGCAATGAAAGAAATGAATGTAGCACGCCCCAAGCAAGGTCCATTGTTTGCGGGTACACCTCTCCCTTCTCCTTCTCCTTCCATTAGTATTGTTTTGAATAATGTATCTTTTGTTGGGTTTGACTGGGTGGAGGGCCTCAAAAATTTATCTATCAATCCCTCTATCCTGTCATCCCCTCCTCCCCTTATTGCCTTTTCTCCCCCCCTAGAAGAAGCTTCACTATTGTCGAAACCTACTGTGGCTACTTGTGAGGAGGAAGCATCCTCGTTAAGGTCGAAGGCTCTAGATTCAGTTTATTTCCTTAGCTCAGGGGCAAAATTGAGATCTGGGGGCCTTGGGAAAGGGAAGGATTGTCTTTCGAAGGGTAGAGAGAGGACCTATTTCATTTCAAAGGCTCAGAAAAAAGAAATGAATTATCTCTTTGAAGGAAAACAACAGTCCATAGAGCGGGTGCATAGAGCGGTGCGTACCCACAAGAAAGGTTACTCATGAAAATTTTGTCTTTTAACATTAGGGGTTTGGATGGTCCCCTCAAAAGATCAGCAGTGAAGAGGATGCTGTTTCTAGAATGCCTAGACATCATCCTTCTACAAGAAACTATGGACATTGGCGAGGTGGTGAAGACTAGACTGGAAAGCTGGTTTGCAGGGTGGACTTTTGAAACCCAGGATGTTTGAGGTCGTTCTGGTGGGTTGGTTATTGGATGGAACAATAGGAATGCGAGGGTTCTAAACCTGTGAGGACTGGAGTCTATTATTGGGATCTCTTGCATGGCCCTGGACATCGGTGTTGATTTTACTGTTTGCAAAGTTTATGGTCCCTATCTCAATAGAATCCCCTTCTAGTATGCTCTACTCAACATTCCCTTTCTTAGAGGGGACTCGGTGATTTTGGGAGGAGATTTGAACTTTTCACTGGGTCAAGCGAAAGTTTCGGCCCCCCATGCTCGTGCCAACCTATTAATTGGATTTTTCTCTCGGAGACTAGCAGAGAAAAATCTGATAAACATTGAGCCCATAAAACTCAAACAGACCTGGAGGAACAACCGCTCGGGGGAGAATAGGGTGGCTAAGCTGCTTTGACATGTTTTTGATCTTTGAAAATGTGGTGGACAGGTTCTTTCAGTTGAGGTAGTGGGTTGGTGCGGGGGGTGGTTCTGATCGTTTCCCAATTTTCTTTGAACTGCAGAATGGGCCACTCAAGCCACCAAGACCACTAAAATTTAATAAAGTCTGGTTGAAAGACGAGTCCTTTACCAATCTGGACTCTTCTTTGTGGGTTCCTTATAATCCTCGAGGGCCTCTTTCTACAGCCTTCCCTTTTGTTGAAAACATTAAGATATTAAAAGGGCTTATTAAACTTTGGGCTGATGTAAAGAGAATCAGGGAGGATTTATAGTTGGTTCAGGTTAAAGTAGAGCTTTGTAGGATCTATGAAGGAGATGGAGGGGGTTTGAGGACTTTGGAGTCCAAAGAGTTGTTGGATAGATTGGAAGGAAGAGGGAATACGCTGCTGGTAGAAAAGGAAGAAACCTGGAGACTAAAGAGAAGGGCAACTTGTCTAGAGCCTGGGGACAATATTACCAAGTTTTTTCATGCTTATACAAAGGGGAGGAAGGCTGCGAATACTATTTAAAGTCTTGATGACTCTCAGGGGGAAGCAAAAACCTCCTTTTATGGGATGGCCAGGGATGGGGTGGAACATTTGTAGTCTCTCTTTAGAGCAAACAATCAGGCCATTATTGTAGAAGTGGTCAGAGTTGCACAATTGTTCCCTCGGTTTGTGGAAGAGGAAGACAACAAATTGCTAATGGAGGTAGTCACTAAGGAAGAATTGAAGGCTGCATTGCATAGTTTCCAAAAGGATAAGAGATCGGGCCCTGATTTTTTATTGATAGAATTATTTCTAGGACTTTATGATCTCCTAGGAGCGGATCTTCTTAATGTTGTAGAGGACACAAGGAGGTCAAGGAGGATTCTGGCCAGCTTCAATTCTACCTTCATTGCTTTGATCCCCAAGACCAACAATCCTACCTCATTAAACGATTTCAGAATTATCACTCTTTGCAATTGTGTCTATAAGATAGTGTATAAGGTCATTGCTCGAAGACTTAAGGGAATCCTCTCTCAACATATCTCTGGTGAACAATTTGGGTTCTTAAAAGGAAGGAAAATACATGAGACTGTGGGTGTTGCTCAAGAAGGTCTGCACAACATTAAAACAAAAAAACTCAAAGGAGTTGTGCTAAACATTGACCTTTCCAAGGCCTATGATAAAGTAAGTTGTCTATATATCTATATGCTTCTTACTCGTCTAGGTTTTGCTATTGGTTTTATCAGGTGGATTATGAGTTGCATTACAACGATTTCTTTTTTGGTCCTTATTAATGGGGCTTCCTCTCCCTATTTTAATTCTAAGAGAGGCCTTATACAAGGATTCCTATTCTCCCCTTTGCTATTCCTCTTGGTAGCAAAAGGGTCGAGCCGGGCGTTGTGGGAAGCCAAAAGACTGGGTACACTAAGGGGAATTCATATGGCTCATAATCTCTTCATTACGCATATGATTTTTGTAGATGATGTCCTAATATTTTGTACATGCTTAGTAAGGGATGTTGAAATCCTTTAGGGGATTGTAGAATTGTTCTCCAAAGCTACGGGGATGGAAATAAACTCAAGGAATTCGAATCTTTCTACCAACTTGTTGAGGGCAGATGAATTACAAGCTTTTAAGGGTGTTTTTCCTTCACTCTGCTAGAGGTGGAATCGGGATTGAAATACCTGGGGTTTAAGCTAAAATCAAATGATTATAGAAAGCTAAAATTGACTGGTCTTGGTGAAGTCAGTTTTGGGGGAAAATCTGGTTTACTGGATGACCTTGTCCTGGATCCTGAAGGGGACTCGAGAAGCTACTAGGAAAAACTACTTTCGGTTTCTGTGGAGTGGGAAAGAAGAAGTTTTTGTACATCCTTGGGAAAGCTGGGAAAGAATAGCACTACCTAAGGCGTTGGGTGGATGGGGGCTGAAGAACATTATGCTTTTTTCCAAAGCGCTTGAGGCCAAGGGAGGTTGGAGACTGTTGAAGACTGACAACCTTTGGACTCAAGTGGTTACCCAGAAATACTTAGCTATGGAGTCTGTTGAAGACTAGGTGCAATCGTTGTTGAAATCGCATAAGGGACGATCGGTGATTTGGAAGGCGCTAGTACAATCTTTCTCGGTGATCGAGACAAATCTATCCTAGAACATCAGTAATGGCAGAAGGCTTAGGATCAGGGAAGACCCTTGTTTCGGTTTGCTCAAGGTCACCACCTTCCTGAACGCATGGTGGCTACCCTGAGGGAGAGGGGATTTGTTTATCTTTTGCATTTGGAAGACCCATTACAGGAAGGGGATGGGTACAATCCTAGAGACAGGTAATACTCTTGGACTACAAGAACCAGACCAAGCATCGATGACACGTTTCTATCCTTAAATTAAAATGGAATAAATTATTCTTCGGGACAGGGTAGAGGAACTGATTTGGGAAGGAGATCCAAGTGGCCTCTATTCCCCAAAATCTAGGTATACCAATCTTAGTGCAGAGGAAAACATAGGAGATTTGGTGTGGTGGTGGAATAAGTTGTGGAAAGTCAAGATCCCTCCAAAAACTCGTCTGGTTATGTGGAACACTCTGGAAAACAAGGTCCCTATGTGGGACAACCTGCAGAAAAGAAATAAACATGGGCCTGGGTGGTGTGTGTTGGTAAGTTTGATGAAGAATCAGTCACACATCTCTTTTTGAGATGTCCATACAACAAAGAGGTATGGTATGAATTCTCTCGAATCTTAGGTACGCTTTGCACCTGGGAAGAACAATCGGTGGTTCGGGCTTGGGAGTTATGGAACACAACATCACATCTTAAATCCTTGCTTGCACTATCTTTACTAGTCATTTGTGGTATTTGTCTTGCAAGAAACAATTACATCTTCTCGGATAAGACTTGTATGCCTGAGATCACAACAACTTTATCCTGTGGCATCTTAGCTACATTCCCGCAACACATTAGAGCAGCAAAACAAAGGGAGACCCTGGTAGTTGAAATTGACATGAGGGTACCATGGGGTTTTTTTACGGTGCTGCCTAAAAAAATGTTTGTGGGGGAGGGGTCCTTCTTTTCCTTTCTAATTCGCACTACTTTGAGCTCGCCATGGAGTTGGGTGAGGGTAGCAATAATTATGCATAATTGCTAAGCCTAAAACTGCTTCTGATTTTTGCAGCTCAAAAGGGGTGCCAAAATATAGATTTATTTGGGGCTTCACTAAATGTCATAAATTGGATAAAAGGGACTCAACAATGCAGGCAGTTAAGATTAGCAAAGATTCTTTTGTTTATTCAGGAGGTACAACAACGTTTTGACTCTTTCTCATGTCGTCATGTTTATAGGGAAAACAACCAAGAGGCGAACAAGGCCTCGAAGGAGGGTTTGCAACTGGCTCTAGGGGTTTGGAAGATAAAAGAAGTACATGAAGGGACAGCTTATGAGTTCTATCATTGATCGATCATACATTTAACACCCCTCGGGTTGGGGGAGTTTTTCTGCAGTTTACAAACTTTATTTTGATGCCTTATGAACATGTTTACAGAATGTTTTTGGCTTTTTGGTTGTATATATTACTGAGAAAAAACTATCTGGCTGACAAGCCATGTTATTTTAGCCTATTTACAACAAAACTAGATGTTTTAGCTATATTTTGTAAAAGCTCTTAAAGCAGAGTTATGGTATGAAGACAATATGTCTTGGAATAGTATCTTATTACCAAGCAATGCACATTGGATGTGCATCTACAGAATGCAATTTTGTACACACTTGATGATATAAAATTATGCTTTTTTCCAGGAAAATTATATATATATATATATATATATATATATATATATATGGTTCGAAGAATCATATACAATGCTTTTGATAATCGATGACACACTAGTGCGTCTACATGAAATATCTGCACCGATTTGCTTATGTAAATTAAATGCACAATTAAATTTTCAAATAAAGATTCCCACATGCTAGATGGCTTCTTCTTTTTTTCCTTGGAAAAAAAGCATAATTTTATATAGAGAAACAAAATTACATTTTGTAGATATACATACTGCATATTTTGAGAAATAACATAAAAAATATACCAATGTATGAGCTGAAAAAAGAGAAATTCAGACCCATAACCTACAGCCTAAAAATAGTAAAAGTTGTCATAAGAAACATATGCAGCAGAAATCCCCAACTCAGCAGCATCATCCAAACTATCCAAAGAATAAATACCCTGTATAGAGAGCATGTACAAAATATCTTAAAACCAAGATATTCAGTCCAACACAAAAAAATATTGCACCACCGTTCTGGCAGCCTGAAAATATGGTATAAAAAAGTGTTGTCACAAAACAACCTGTAACAACAATCTTTTCCAGAGATGATGACCCAACAGTTATGGAAAAGCTCCTCTAAGACATAAAGTAAACCATAAAGGAACAATAGAGTATTATTGAGGGACTGTATCCTCAATAAATGCCCAATGAAAATACTCATATACTGAATTGTTTAAACGTTCCTTAACCTTCCACTGGCCTGTAGCCAACCAAAGCCCTGCCTTCAAAGCAGTGTTCGCTTGGTAGTTGTTTTCCCTGTAGACATGTTCGCATGAAAAAGAATCAAAAGAGTCAATAACTGTGAGGATGGATAGAAGGATGTTCTCAAGTCTCAAATCTTTGCACTGTTGAATCCTCTTGATCCAATTAATCACATTTAGCAAATCTCCATAAACCTTTATTGATCTGCACCCTTTCTCTGTTACAAAGATGAGGAGTAGTTTTAGACTTAAAAGTTCAACAATGCTATTGCCGCCCTCTCTTAGCCCAGTCATCATCTCAAAAGAGCGATTTTTTGCTAATAAGAGTATGCAATAACTATGCATAATTGTTAAGCCTAAAACTGCTTCTGATTTTTGCAGCTCAAAAGGGGTGCCAAAAAATAAATTTATCTAGGGCTTCTCTAAATGTCATAAATTGGATAAAAGGGACTCAACAATCCAGGCAGTTAAGATTAGCAAAGATTCTTTTGTCCATTCGGGAGGTACAACAACATTTTGACTCTTTCTCATGCTGTCATCTTTACAAGGAAAACAACCAAGAGGTGGACAAGGCCTCGGAGGAGGGCTTGCAACTAGCTCTAGGGGTTTGGAAGATAAAAGAAGTATAGGAAGGGGCGGCTTATGAGTTCTATCACCGATCGTTCATAGATTGAACAAACCCCGGGTTGGGGGAGTTTTTCTACAGTTTACAAAGTTTATTTTGATGCCTTATGAACATGTTTACAGAACTTTTTTGGGTTTTTGGTTGTATATATTACTGAGAAAAAACTATTTGGCTGACAAGCCATGTGATTTTAGCCTATTTACAACAAAACTAGATATTTTAGCTATATTTTTGTAATATCTCTTAAAACATGGTTATGGTATGAAGACAATATGTCTTGGAACAGTATCTTATTATCAAGCAATGCACATTGGATGTGCATCTACATAATGTAATTTTGTATACACTTGATGATATAAAATTATGCTTTTTTTTTCCAGGAAAAATTTATACAGATATATATATATATATATATATATATATATATCCAATGCTAGTAACCATTGTTCGAAGAATCATATACAATGATTTTGATAATTGATGACACACTAGTGTGTCTACGTGAACTCTCTGCATCGATTCGTTTATGTAAATTAAACGCACAATTAAATTTTCAAATAAAGATTCCCACATGCTAGATGGCTTCTTTTTTTCCTTAGAAAAAAAAAGCATAATTTTATATCATCCGAAGAGAAACAAAATTACATTTTGTAGATATACATAATTCATATTTTGAGAAATAACATAAAAAAGATACCAATGAATGAGCTGAAAAAAGAGAAATTTAGACCCATAACCTACAGCCTAAAAACAGTAAAAGTTGTCATAAGAAACATATGCAGCAGAAATCCCCAACTCAATAGCATCATCCAAATTGTCCAAAGAATAAATACCCTGTATAGAGAGCATGTACAAAATATCTTAAAACCAAGAGATTCAGTCCAACACAAAAAAATATTGCACCACTGTTCTAGCAGCCTGAAAATCTGGTATAAAAAGGTGTTGTCACAAAATAACCTGTAACAACAATCTTTTCCAGAGATGATGACCCAACAGTTTTGGAAAAGCTCCTCTAAGACATAAAGTAAACCATAAAGGAACAATAGAGTATTATTGAGGGACTGCATCCTCAATAAATGGCCGGTGAAAATACTCATATACTGAATTGTTTAAACGTTCCTTAATCTTCCACTGGCCCATAGCCAATAGGAGCCCCCCCTTCGAAGCAGTGTCCGCTTGGCAGTTGTTTTCCCTATAGACATGTTCGCATGAAAAAGAATCAAAAGAGTCAATAACTGTCAGGATGGATAAAAGGATGTTCTAAAGTCTCAAATCTCTGCACTGTTGAATCCTCTTGATCCACTTAATCACATTTAGCGAATCTCCATAAACCTTTATTAATTTGCACCCTTTCTCTGTTGCAAAGATGAGGAGTAGTTTTAGGCTTAATCTCTTAGCCAAATCATCATCTCAAAAGAGTGATTTTCCACTAAGAAGAGTATGCAATAACTATGCAGAATTGTTAAGCCTAAATCTGCTTCTGATTTTTGCAGCTCAAAAGGGGTGCCAAAAAATAAATTTATTTAGGGCTTGACTAAATGTCATAAATTGGATAAGAGGGACTCAACAATGCAGGCAGTTAAGATTAGCAAAGATTCTTTTGTCCATTTGGGAGGTACAACAACGTTTTGAGTCTTTCTCATGCCATCATGTTTATAGGGAAAATAACCAAGAGCCAGAAAAGGCCTCGAAGGAAAGCTTGCAACTGGCTCTAGGGATTTGGAAGATAAAAGAAGTACAGGAAGGTGCGGCTTATGAGTTCTATCACTGACCGTTCATAGATTGAACACCCCCCAAGTTGGGGGAGTTTTTTCTGTAGTTTACAAAGTTTATTTTGATGCCTTATGAAAATGTTTACATAACTTTTTTGGTTTTTTGGCTGTATATATTACTAAGAAAAAACTATCTAGCTGACAAGCCATGTGATTTTAGCCTATTTACAACAAAACTAGATGTTTTAGCTATATTTGTGTAATAGCTCTTAAAATAGAGTTATGGTATGAAGACAATATGTATTGGAACAGTATCTTATTACCAAGCAATGCACATTGGATGTGCATCTACATAATGTAATTTTGTACACAACTAATGATATAAAATTATGCTTTTTTATCCAAGAAAAAAATTATATATATATATATATATATATATATAGAGAGAGAGAGAGAGAGAGAGAGAGAGAGAGAGAGAGAGAGATTCAATGTTAGTAACCATTGTTCGAAGAATCATATACAATGCTTTTGATAATCGAAGACACACTAGTGCGTCTACGTGAACTATCTGCACCGAGTCGTTTATGTAAATTAAACGCACAATTAAATTTTCAAATAAAGATTCCCACATGCTAGATGGCTTCTTTTTTTTCCTTGGAAAAAAAGCATAATTTTATATCATCTGAAGAGAAACAAAATTACATTTTGTAGATATACATATTGCATATTTTGAGAAATAACATAAAAAATATACCAATGTATGAGCTGAAAAAAGAGAAATTCAGACCCATAACCTACAGCCTAAAAACAGTAAAAGTTGTCATAAGAAACAAATGCAGCAAAAATCCCCAACTCAACAGCATCATCCAAACTGTCCAGAGAATAAATACCCTGTATAGAGAGCATGTACAAAATATCTTAAAACCAAGATATTCAGTCCAACACAAAAAAATATTGCACCACCATTCCGACAGCCTAAAAATCTGGTATAAAAAAGTGTTGTCACAAAACAACCTATAACAACAATCTTTTCCAGAGATGATGACCCAACAGTTATGGAAAAGCTCCTTTAAGACATAAAGTAAACCATAAAGGAACAATAGAGTATTATTGAGGGACTACATCCTCAATAAATGGTCGGTGAAAATACTCATATACTGAATTGTTTAAACATTCCTTAATCTTCCACTGGCCCATAGCCAACCAAAGCCCCGCCTTCAAAGCAATGTTCACTTGGCACTTGTTTCAATGTAGACATGTTTGCATGAAAAAGAATCAAAAGAGTCAATAACTGTCAGGATGGATAAAAGGATGTTCTCAAGGCTCAAATCTTTGCACTGTTGAATCCTCTTCATCCAATTAATCACATTTAGCAAATCTCCATAAACCTTTATTGATATGCACCCTTTTTTATGTTGCAAAGATGAGGAGTAGTTTTAGACTTAAAAGTTAAACAATATTATTGTTGCCCTCTCTTAGCCCAGTCATCATCTCAAAAGAGTGAACACTTCTATCAATTTCTAGCTCTGAAACCTCTCACTGCTTAGACACCCTGATGTGTGGTGGGAAAGCATGAATAATCCCATAGGAAATGTTAGTAGTGATAGATGGAGTGCTTACCTTTTCGTTGAAGATTATGTTATTCTTCGCCAAACATACACCCCAAGTCACCAACAAAGGAAGCGCATTCATGACTTCCAAGGTTTTTGTCCTCCTCTATTTTTCCCATGCTCCAAGAACTGAAGCCCCTTCCCACCTGCAATCCACACCCAAACCCAAAATATTCACACATTACTTCCACACTTCCAAGCAGTGTGTGCACTTAAGAAAAATATGGGTCATAGACTCCCCTTCAACCCTACACAAAGCACACCATCCAGGACCCTGAAAACCTCTCTTTTGCAGATTATCCCATGTGGGGACCTTGTTTTCCAAAACACACCATAGGAATAGTCTAGTTTTTGGTGGACTCTGAATCTTCCACAATTTCTTCCACCACCAAACTATCCCTCTCTCAAAACCAAAGGGACTGAGCTTTAAATACCCTTCCTTAGGTGTATATTTCCCACCTGGAGCCCAGGCCCAAATGAGCACATCCTCTCTATCCCAAAGAAGAACCTGAGATTGATTCAGAACCCTAAATAGTGTGCCAACTCCAAGTCCTGTTGTTCAGGTAACTCAAATGTGTTAAGCGGCATCCAAGATTGGGACCATCGGTTTTCATGTGCCTGAGTAGCTAGTTGAGAGAGATATAAAATTCTCTCTGTCTTAAAGACTCCACCAGGATATCAGAAAGTTTATGATGCTGATTGGACCCCACCCACGGATCCTCCCTGACCATCAACTTCCTCTCGTTCCCAATGTTCCAAGCCAAATTGTCTTCGATTACATCAAAGGACTTTACCACCTCCTTCCATATAACCGAGCCTCCAATGTGTGATTTGTTATTCCTCCTAATCCAATCCTCCACAGAATCAGGAGCAATGTACTTCTGAACCACAACCCGAGTCCACAAATTCTCTACACTTAGTAGTCTCCAACATCCCTTTTCTACTAAATCCTTTGAGAAGAGAAAGATGTTCTTGAGACCCCAGCCTCCCAGTCCGTTAGGCACTGTAACCCTCTCCCACCAGACCCAAGGGGTCACCTACACATCCTTTTTCCTGCTCCATAAAAAACAAAAATAGATCTTACGGGCCTCTTCCAGAATGCCTTTTGGAATACAAGCCATAGACATCCAATACACAGGGATTGCTTCAAGAACAGTGTCTACCAAAACCAATCTTCAACTCTAGATAGCCATTTATGACTCCAACTTTTTGAGGCTTTTTTCCATCTTTTCCAATAGCCATTTACAGTCCTTCTTTTGATAGTCATTTGGTTTTAAAAAGAACCCAATGTACTTTAGTCCTCCTTCAAAGGCCTCCAGCCGATATGGGAAGATTCCATAAATGTGTCGTTGTTCATCAGCATGGAGCCTATGAGTAGATAAAGTAGACTTTCCAACATTTATTTCCATTCCAGTTGTTGTTGCAAACAGAGCCAAAATCTCCGAGATGGTATCCACATCTCAAATTGAAGCAAAGCAGAAGATCAAAATGTCGTCCACAAATAATAAATGTGTAATCTGAAGGTACGAATAAATCTGAATCCCATTTAGATTTCTCACCCTACAAGCTCCCTTGAAGACCTCCTCAGTCCATCAACCACCAGTAGGAATAAAAGTGGGGAAAGTGGGCATCCCTGGCAGAGACCTCTTTCAGCATGAAAAAAAGGGGAGGCAGCTCCATTAATCAAGACCGAGAAAGAGACTATAGTAATGCAACTCATGATCCACCTGATAAAAGAAATGCCAAAAGCAAGATGGGTTAGGAGCATATGAATGTATAACAAACTTACCTTATCATAGGCTTTAGAGAGGTCGATTTTGAGAATAGCCCTTTGATGTTTTTTATTTTCAGGCTATGGAGACCCTCTTGAGCAACCCCAATAGCTTCATGGATCTGTCTGCCCTCCAGAAAACCAAATTGTTCATCCATGATATGTTCAGATAAAATACCCTTCAATCTGCAAGCAATCACCTTTGTAACCACTTTGTAAATGCAGTTACAGAGAGAAATGGGCCTAAAATAATTCAAAGACATTGGGTTGTCAACTTTTGGAATCAATGCTACAAAGGTAGAGTTAAAACTGGTTGGGATCCTACCAGTAATACGGTATCCTCCACCACCCTCAGTAAATCATCACCCATGAGATCAAAAAGCTCAATAAAAAACTCAATGGTCCACCCATCAGGTCCTGGGCTTTTGTCCTTCTGGAAACTTTGAAGCACCACCTTGAGCTCCTCTTCTATAACTTCTTCCATCAGAGCCATGTTATCCTCTTCCTCCACAAACCGGGGGAAAAGCTGTGCAATATGAATTAATCTCTGCAATAGATGCCTGGGCTTGAGCTCAATATAAGTTATGAAAGTGTTCAACCCCAGTCCTAGCCATTCCTTCAAAAGAATCAGACTCAAACCCCTATCATCCACGAGACTCCATATTGTGTTAGATGCTTTCCTTCCCCTAGCATATGCATGAAAAAACTTTGTATTATCGTCCCCACATTCCAACTAGGTAGCCCTGCTTTTTAATCGCCATGTCTCCTCCCTTTCTAGTAAGAGAGTGTTCCTTCTCCCCTCCAAATTGATTAGTGAATCTTTGTCCATATGGGTCAGCATACCCCCCCTCCATTTCCAATGTCTCAGCAATTTCCTTTTCTATCTATTTTAGTTCACATTCTTCCCTGCACCTCTTATCCGTTGCATAGCCTTTTATAGATGCCTTGAATTTATGAAAGTTTGCAGCAAACTAAAATGCTATAGAGAGCCTACTGCCCGGATCAAAAGGGGCCCAATGATTGGTGATCAGCATATGAAAAGTGTCATCTTTAAGCCAAATCTTTTTAAACTTCATAGGGCTAGGAGGTTTTATAGGCCCATTCTTGTACTCTAGAAAAATGGGAAGGTGATCTGAATTTCCCCCTCTTCCCACCCACTGACGTATGAAATGATGCCTATCCACCACCTTTTCAGACACCAAAAAATGATCTAGCCTCTTAGCTACATGCCCCTCCCCACATCTGTTATTTTTACATGTGGGTTTGAGCTTTGTAGGTTCAATATCCAGCCAGTTCCTCTAAACCAGCTTATGTGTGAAATATTCCGTCAGCATATCAATGCGAGCATGTGGCCCCCAAACCTCGGCCTGCCTTAGATAAAAGTTTAAATCCCCCCAATGATCACCATATCACCCCTCAATAAAGAATTGTTAAACAAATTATCCCACAGCGGGATCCTATTCAGATAGGACCCATAAATATTAAAGACCTTAACTGGTTCACCGTGATCCAGAGCCTGAAAATTCATGCCAAGTACGAACTCCATTCCCTAGATATTCAAGACCTTAACCATTTGAGCATTCCAACCCATGGCTAGCCCTCCAGAACGCCCGTGGACATCTAACGTCTCAAACAACCATCCCAGGAACCAACATTCCAACTTACTTTTTACCACATCACCATCTCCTAAAGTTTCCTGCAACATAACAACGTCGGGGTGTTCCAAATCGACCACCCTCCTAACCGCTGATCTTTTATGGGGACCTGCTAGACCTCGACAATTAAAGGACATGATCTTCATCGACTACCCTTCTTCTGGGCATGCACTGCTCTAAGTGCCCCTTCAACCGACTGTTGTTTTCCTTCCTATAAGTCCTTCCTTGCTCTAAACTAGCCTTTTGCAAACGAGGATTTCCTGCCATGCCCTCGAGAGGACAAGTATGATAGTTTCCCCAAACCCCCTAAGGCCCCCTTCGAGCTTGACCTAAGAAAATACCCAGAGTCTGATGACCCCTGTGGAGAAAGTGGCAACTGGGACCCCCCATCACTTGAGTCCAAAACCATATGGGAAACATGTTCCTCAATCAAAGCAGCAGAGTCAGGTGTTTCGTTCTTTAATGGTTGGTGATTAATGGTTAGGTTTTTTAATTTTTCCATCCAATCCATCCTTGAAAAATTTAAATCATTGGTAAATAAATGTATGGATGGATAAAGGGTGAAAGAAGAGGTACCCAGAGCGGGATCCCCGAACATAGAAGCACCCACCGAATTGTTCACTTTGATCACTTGAAGGGATGTTGATATCTCCTCCACTAATTCGCTGACAACCGCTACAGATTCAGCTTGAAGCATCGGTGCCCCAGTAGTCGACGGGGCAGGACCCCCACACTCTCAAGGCCAAAACCTTTTGCTTTCCATTGTTTCCCATGGCCATTAATGGTGCACACACCCAGGCTGCAGTCAACCGCTGGATGACCATAGGCATGGCACCATCGACACCTAAAAGGGACATTTTCATAATCCAACTGCTGAATAAAATGAGTCTCACCCCAAGATAACTGTATGTCCTTAGCCAAACCCTCCCGGATGTTAATCTTCACCAAAATACGAGCCACCCGATGATATTTAGTAATCTTGAAGGATAGACCCGCTTCCAGGAAAGTTCGTAAAATGTTGTCGATGTTGGTAAAATGTTCCTCAGTCTAGTATTGTCACAACAGCCTCGGGAGCCGGACCTAGAGAGGCACCACATCCACTCGTTCCCTACTAGCATCAAAGGACAGGATCCATGGTTTTAACAACACATGGTTTTGTTCCAAAGACAAGTTCCTGCCAAAACCCACTGCATATGTTCCTGTTGCTTGAAATTAAAGGCATACCAACCATGGGTGAGTCTTTCCAATTCCAGAGCCCCCCCGAGGGCCTCCTACCAACAGGATTTCGTCCACTTTTCAATCTCTTGTGGCGAGCAATTTTTCCCTATAACATGACCCACCACAAAGAAATTTTCCATCTGCTATATTTAATCCCAGACAATATCCTCCCCAAGCGTGTAACTATAGCTCGTCCCCTTCTTTTTCACCTAGGATTTCTTCTGTTTTGGCGCCCCCTTGCTGCCGACCCTGTCTTCTAAGTTGTTTTGCCCATAACGAGATCCGCCTTGCGAGGGATAATCCGAGCCACCTACAGGATTCATCATTCCAATAATCCCAGTCACAACCTCCGGCGATGCAGCCCGAAAAGCCCCTCCCCCAATGTTACCTACCTCATGACCACCAACACGGCCTTCACCTGCAGGTAATCCAGCACCAGTTACATATTCACTCCCCACCAGAACGCTAGTAGGTGCATATAGTTCCTCGAAAACCCCAACTGACCCAAAACCTTCAGAAATATTCTTCGAAAACACAAAGGGTTCCTCCAGCAAATTTACCGGTGACAATGGTGAAAAAAATGTTGACAGAGAGAAACACTCCACCGCAGCAACATGCGAGGATTTGGCATTTAAACCCTCTTCCCAGCTGGAGGGAACCACCACATCATCCCAAAAAACCCCACCTGTAGAATGACTAAAAATACCCTCCTCCAAATGGTCAAAGGAGTAATCCACCAACTCCTCGTCCCCCATTGCACCCAAAGAAGAAAGAAAAAAACTGACAGTAAAAATCGACCAGTTAGAAGAAAAGGGTGTAAATAGTTTTACCCTGGTAACAAATAATTCACCCGTCGCTCTCCATCAACACAAAATAAACCCTGTTCTGACCGCAATCGATTCACCAAAGAGTTTGTTGTACCACCGTGAGAGGAGGTTGACACGTAGCCCAGTGCCTGCCACCTCGTCCCACCTCCTGATAAGGGAAAGAGGATAGAGCCTTCGACCTGCACATCGGCTGAGGCCAGGCCAAGCAAATCCCTCAGCTCCTCATCGTCGTTCGCCCTTCAAACTCTAGTCGCTCCTATTGTTGATCCAATTCCACATGCTAGATGGGTTCACCACTGTGTTTTCATTTTTTTTTCACATTAGTGCATGTTAATGGTTTATATGCACCGATAACGATGAAAGCTTATACGAATCGGTGCTTTATATGTGTTTAAGCACCCTAGATATTTATAAAACATGTAGGATGTTGAATTATCTATAGAAAACATGGATTAAACCATATAACATCAATCATCTAAATTGTGAACTATGATTGGAGATGGGAGGGAGGCGAATTAGGGTTTTGGGCCTACAGGTTGCATGGGACTGCTCCCGTCAGCGTCTGTGGTGGACGATTCGAGATGGTGACAGTAAGCTACGCTCGTTGGTGTATGGTCGGACAACATAAACAATGGGGAAGTTGCGGTACTCCTTTGTTGGTTTAGGATTTTTTTTGCTAACTGCTTTGGTGTTTACTTATGGTAATTTGGTTTTACTGCCTCTTTTTACCTGAGGATATCCTATTTTTACCCTGAACCATGACTGATGAGGAGTTGGTGGACTATTCATGTGAACACCTAGAAGATGGCATCTTCTGGCAGGGGACAGGTGGTAGTGGCTCATTTGTAGAGGCGGTTTTACCTTATTATGGGGTGGAGGATCTATCATTGTCTACAAATCTTCCTGTCGTTAACGAAGGGGTTTTTTCTCCGACAGATATGCTACTTCCTTCTTCGCCATTTAGCCAACCTTTGGAGGTTTTTCCAGTTCCATTCGGTGTTCTTTCTAGCGGGATGGGGTTTTATAACCCAGGTGGGGTGGAACTTTTTGCAGCAGATTCGTTTTTATCTGTCGGTGTTTCAATGGTTGGTGGGGTTTTGGGGGACTTGAATGATGCAGTGCTGGGGCGAAGCGTTTCTCGCTCTATGGAGAACCTTGCAGGTGGGGTTCAAGGAAAGGTAGACTTGGGCTCTCGCACACTCAGAACTGCCCCACGCATTGACACAAGCCTTAAACTGAATTCTGGCTCTAGTTTAGACTTTGAAGTGGTTGGTAGGGTTGGGAAAAAGGGTGGTGCTAAACGTCGGCAATCCTTTGTCAAAGCCTTTCGACATAAGTATAAGTATTCCCTGGGTGAAGATGTAGGTTGGGAGATGATCATGCAGATGGCTAAATATTCCTTGGTCAGGAAGGTTATTGGTAGGCATTTCTCTTTGAAGACGGTCGTGAAATGGGTGACAGACTGTTGGAAGGAGGTTTTGGGGGAGGTTCCGGAGGTGGTGGGTTTGGCCCATGGGTGGTTTGGTTTCAATTTCCAGTGTCATGAGCAACTTCAATGGGTTCTTAGTCGAAATTAGTCATTGGACCATACGTCAATCATGTTCAAACAATGGCATCCCCAATTTGACGCGAGTAGGGAAAGAGCGAATTTGGTGCCTCTATGGGTTAGGTTTTCGGGGTTGCCAATGCATTATTGGTCTAAAGAGCATTTTTGGAATATTGGGAACATTTTAGGGACTTTTCTGGAGGCACACTTATCCTTTAAGGAAACAAAATTGCTGAGAGTTGCTCGCATCCTAGTAAATATTAACATTCGGTAGGGCCTCGTAGAAGATATGATGCTGACATGGGGGAGATTTAAGATAAAATAGCTGCCGGATTATGAAAATGTGCCCTTCCGGTGTAGGAGGTGTCATGTTTATGGGCACCCAGGGTCGGACTGTAGTCTTCTGGTGCGCACAATTAATGGGCATAGTCATTAGCGTGGGCTGAAAAACCATGATTCGGAAGGTAGGGCTTCAGCTCCGTCTTCACCACCTCATACTCTTGTGGATGTTGTGGGGATGGAAGGAAAAGTGAACAATATTGTGAATGAGCCATTGGTCATGGTCCCAGTGGAGGTGGCTGCCGGGCCGGTCGGGGATTCTATGCCAGAAGCTTAGCTCCCAAGTACTACCTTCTTTTTCCTTTCCCCATCAATAAATTTATTTACTAATTGTCTAAATTTTACTGGGATGGAATGGGTGGAAAAGCTTAAAATTTTGACTATTTCTTCTCAAACTTTGGTGGATACTACTCCCATCTTTGTTTCTTTGTTGGGGGAACCCTCTTTGGTTTTGTCCCCTGTTTTGACTAATGAGGAGGTTATCTCTCTGCTTTCACCCTCGGATTCATCGGATTCGGGGTATTTCCTTCGATCATGTACCGAGGGGACCTTGGGGGGTTTGGGGAAATACTCTCCCCTAATTACCAGGGGGAGAGGAAGGAGATATTTCATTGCTAAGGCTCAGTCCAAAGCTAGAATATATGTGATGGAGGTTAAGCAACAATCCATTGAGAGGGCGCTTAGAGCAGTGCATGCCCAAAAGAAGGGTTGCAGATGAAGTTTATGTCCCTGAACTATCGAGGTCTTGCTGGTCCCCTGAAAAGATCAGCGTTACGAAGGGTGATTGAATTAGAGCACCTTGATGCTATTATTCTTCAAGAAACTTTAGGTGTTGGTGATGTGGTTAAAAGTAGGTTGGAAAGTTGGTTCCTGGATGGTGTTTTGAGACTTTGGATGTGCGTGGTCGTTCTGGAGGGTTGGCCATTGGGTGGATCACTGGGAGGGTTAGGGTTTTGAACATCTAGGATTTTGATTCTGTGTTGGGTATGACTTTTAAGGCTCTAGATCTCGTGGATACTTACACTTATATTGTCAACTTTTATGGACCATACTTAAATAGAATCCCCTTATGGGACAATCTATTTAATAATTATTTGCTGAGAGGGGACATGACGGTCATTGGTGGAGATTTTAATTTTTCCCTGGGGAATGCTGAGGTTTGGGGGCCTCATGCTCAGGCTAATTTCTTGACAGATTATTTCACTCATAGGCTTGTTAAAAGGAACTGGTTGGATATTGAATCCCTTAAGCTCAAACCTACCTGGCGAAACAATATATGCAGGGAGGGGAGAGTGGCAAAGAGATTGGATCGGTTCCTAGTTACTGATAAGGTGATGGACAGACACCACTACATCAGGTAGTGGGTGGGTTTTGGTTGACATTCTAACCATTTCCTTCTTTTTTCTGGAATTTAGAAATGGACCTATAAAACCACCAAGTTCGTTGAAACTCCATAAGACTTGACTGAAAGACTCACCCTTTCAATCACTGATCTCTTCTCTTTGGGTTCCTTTTGATCCGAACAGTAGGATCTATGCATCTTTTCAGTTTGTTGCGAACATAAATAAGATAAAGGATGCCTTCAAAACCTAGGCAAATGCCAAGAGAAGGGGAGAGGATGGTGAATTGAAAACCATTGAAAAAGAGTTGGTGGAGATTCATAATAGAGAGGGGGGTGGTTTTCTTTCTTAGGTGGATAAAGATATGTTGATCAAATTGGAAGGGAGAAGGGGCATTCTCTTATTGGAAAGGGAGGAGACTTGGAGATTGAAAAGTAGGGCGACGTGGTTGGAATGTGGTGATGATAATACAATTTGTTTTCATGCTTATGCTAGGGGGAGGAAAGCAACAAACATTGTTTGGAGACTTATTAATGAACATGGCATCTCTCATGAAACTTTTCAGGGTATGGCCAATACTGGGGTGGAACATTTTAAGACCTTCTACAAGGCACCTTCTCTGGCATCCATTGCAGAAGTAATAAGAATTACAGACCTTTTTCCTAGGTTTGTGGAGGAAGAAGACAATCTGGCATTAATGGAGGAAGTTACTGAAGAGGAGCTTAAGGTAGTTCTTTAAAGTTTTCAAAAGGATAAAAGTCCTGGTCCATATGGGTAGTCGATTGAATTTTTCCTTGAACTTTATGAGATACTGGGTGAAGATCTTCTGAAGGTGGTCGAGGATACTCGACTGTCGGGCAGGCTTCCTGTCGATTTCAATTCGACCTTTATTGCGTTGATTCCAAAGGTTGACAATCCTGTTTCATTGAATGAGTCCAGACCTGTTTCACTCTGTAACTGCATTTATAAGGTTGTATCTAAGGTGATTGCTCGAAGGCTGAAGAGGATTTTGTTTGAACTCATCACTGAAGAACAATTTGGTTTTTTGGAGGAACGTCAGATTCATGAAGCCATTGGGGTTGCCCAGGAGGGCCTTCATAGCATGAAAAGCAAATATTTAAAAGGGGCCATTCTTAAGATTGACCTGTCAAAAGATTATGAAAAGGTAAGCTGGTTATATATTCATATGTTACCGACACATCTTGGATTTGGAATTGATTTTATCAGATGGATCATGAGTTGTATTACCACTGTTTCTTTCTCGGTCTTGATCAATGGTGCCGCTTCTCCATTTTTTCATGCTGAAAGAGGCCTAAGGCAGGGATGGCCCTGTCTCCTCTGCTCTTTTTATTAGTGTCGGAGGGACTGAGTAGGTCCTTTCGGAAATCAAAAAGAAGGGGCTCTTTTAAGGACATACAGGTTTCCCATCAACTATATATTACTCATCTACTTTTTGTAGATGATGTTCTTATATTTTGTTCTGGAACGACAAAAGATGCCGCAACTATTGTTGAGATTTTGGAGCTCTTATCCAAAGCCATGGGGATGAAGATTAATTTTGGGAAATCAACTTCGACAACTCATCTGTTCAATGATGATGTGATACAAGTGATCTGTGGTTTTTTTCCCTGCAAACTGGAAGTGCTTGATGATGGGCTTAAATATCTGGGCTTTGTCTTAAAATCGAATGCTTATCATAAACAGGAGTGGAAAGTGGCTATTGAATAAGATGGAAAAACAACTTAAACTTTGGAGTCACAAATGGCTATCTAGGGTTGGCAGGTTAGTGTTGGTTAAATCTGTCCTAGAAGCTATTCCATCCTACTATATGTCTTTGGATTGGATCCCTAAGGGCATACTTGAAGAGGCCTATAGGTTGTGTTTCTGTTTTCTATGGAGTGGAAAACAAGAAGCTCAGGTGACTTCGTGGGTCAGATGGGAGAGGATCACTGTGCCTAAAATCCTGGGGGGTTGGGGATTAAAAATATCTTTCTTTTTGCAAAGGTGCTGGTGCTAAGGGGGGGTGGAGAATTCTTAAGACAGGTAGTCTCCGGGACAAATTCATGGTTCATAAGTATATTGACACTCTTACCGTGGAAGAATGGATTCAGAATCCTATAAAATCACATTTGGGAGGTTCGATCATTTGGAAAGTCATGGTTAAATCCATAGGGGTCATCGTATCCAACCTTGCCTAGAAAGTGGGCAATGGAAGGAAGATTAGGATCGGTAAGGACCCTTGGGTTGGAGGCAACATGCATTATCGGCTCTTGACTCCCACAATGGAATTACTTCATGATAGAGGGGTATTTTTCCTTGCTCAGCTCGTTGCTCCATTTCAAGCCAATAGTTGGTCCCAGAACTGGAATTCAATAAGGGTTTTGGATATGCCAGAACCTGCTAAAATGGAACTTGACTTATATATTGCAAATTTAGCCTAGGCTCAGATCCAACTACGGGATAGGGAGGATGTTCTCATTTGGGATTCGGATCCTGCAGGAAGATATACTCCGAAGGCAGGGTGCATTAAGCTTAGTGAGGCTGGTAATCAGAGGGAGTTGAGGTGGTGGTGGAATGTCACGTGGAAAATCAAAAGTCCACCTAAAACCAGAGCTTTTATGTGGTGTGTGCTGGAAAACAAGGCACCTACCTAGGATAATTTACAAAAAAGGTGTTTTCAGGGGTCGGGGTGGTGTGCCCTTTGTCACACTGAGAGTGAGAATGTCACACGCGTGTTTGTCCACTGTCCCTATATCAAAGAAGTGTGGAAGGAGTGTCAAAAGGCTCTTGGGTTGGACTACAACTGGAATGGTATTTTGGTTCTGCATGCATGGGAAAATTGGAGGAGATCAGAATCATAGGAAATCATGACTGCTCTTCCCTTATTGGTGATATGGGGTGTTTGGCTTGCTAGGAATAAAAATCATATTCATTGATAAGCTAAGTACTCCAACGATTACAACAAGCTTGGTTTGTGGGATCCTTTCTGCTTTTCCATAGCACATCAAGGCCACTAAGCATAGGGAAGCTCTTGTATTGGAAATTAACAGATTGGTGATGTGGGGTTTTTTTTATGGGGCATCGCAAAATAATCTCTGTGGGGGAGGGGCAATACTTTACTTGTCGAAACAACATTTTTTTGAGCTTGTGGTTGGGTTGGGGGAAGGAAGCAACAATTTTGTAGAGTTATTGAGCCTAAAAATTCTTCTAATGTTTGCAACAGAGAAGGGATGTATATCAGTAAATGTTTGTGGTGACTCGATGAACGTGATAAACTGGATTAAAGGGATTCAACATTGCCGAAATCTTAGACTTGAGAACATTTTATCATCCATCAGGGAAGTTATTGGCTCTTATGTATCTTTCAAATGCCAACATGTTTACAGGGAAAACAACCGGCAAGCAGACAAGGCCTCGAAGGAGGGGCTTCAGCTAGAGGTGGGCAGGTGGAAGATTAGAGAGTTCCTATATGGAATAGTTCATGAATACTACCGTAGACCCTTTATAGAGCGTGTTGTTCTTTCACAAAAATTTTGAGAATGGACTCTGGTTTCTCATGTTTATTTTATTATTTTTTATGATGTTTCTTGGATATGATGGACCTCATATTTTTTGGGGGGCTGTGATGAAGAACTTAATGTTCTTTGACATAAATTGGGCTTAATGGTATCGGCAATACTTGTGCAGAAGATTGGATCCGAACATTCCTGGATTAGTTTTTTGATGGATATAGGTAAACTTTTATGCTACTGTGGCAGAATGAAAATTTTATCTATGGGGACATTACAGAGGCATTTTTTTTTGGCAATATTTGTATTCTTGCTTATAAGCACTTTTCTAAAAATACACAGTCTATGTATATACCAAATGTAATTTTGTTCTCAAAATATGATATAAAATTACGATTTTTTTCTCAGGGAAAAAAATGTGTTTAAGCACCCTGGTGCGTTTTATTTGTTCAAATGCATTGAGTTATTTTGATAGATTATAAGCACCGGTGTATTACACAATTAAATGTACTGATGCACTCATATCAATCAACCACATCGACAATGCTAAAAATTAAAATTTGTATGGTGTGTATGATGTGACATATCGCACCAGTGCATTTGTTATGTACACAAGCATCGATGCAACATTGAAATTATACCAGCCTAGATCCAAATGCTAGGCTCTATCAAGCGCCGAGAGGGATCAAATCCACTCAAGAATTAAAGGGATTCGCCTACCAATCATTCTCAAGAGTGAAATGTGTAATTTATTTTTCCAATGTCTGTGTAGGAATTAGAGGGAAAAAAATTGCTCTAAAATAGAACCGCGTTACAACTCGGGCCATTCTATACCTATTGTAAGTGTGTTGTTCCCTACTCTTAAAAGTCCCGAGGATAAGAATGACTCCAGACTTATGGGACATACAATAAGAGATTGTGGGGATAGAAATGTGCCAAATTCTATTTGTGTTTTGGAGTACAATTATTATGAGGTCCGCAAATAAATTCTTCATGTTTAAACCACATAATCACAAAGATTTCATTTCATTTCACACAAATCTCATAAATATTGAATTTTGGGAAAATGGGATAAGATAATGAATAAAATCACGTTCTTAAAAAGAGAACACAATATGATTTTGGCCTGAAAACTATGAATGTAGCAATACAGGCTCATAGATTTGCTCACATACCGAAGCTCAGTGATCCGTTCAAGGAAAGCTGCTGGTCGAAACCATCAATTGAAATCAACCTTCCAGTATCCAAGATTTTTTTTAAAACTGTTCTCATCATTCAAGAAATGTGAAAACTGTTATTCTAGCATGAATTGAATTTATAAAAACAAAAAATGACTTGTACACCATAAATTCCAATGAATTTACCCACCAATTAAAAACTACAATCTTTAAATCTATTTGCTTTATAATGTATTTTTTAACTTAAAAACAGTTACCTTACTTATGATGGTGTAGATGTATTCATAGTTATATATCTATATTTTAAAATATAATTACATTAAAGCATTTAAATACGGATGATGTTACTACAAGAGCACTATTATAATACAAAGTCAAAGTTCAATTATTACTTAAAAACAAGGTTTTTATGTCGATTTCAGTAAAAAAAATTATGAGAAATCTATACTTTTTAAATATAATAAATATTTACTATTAGGAAATCTGTCACTTTGGCTAGCCTAGTGAGAGGTTTCCTAGGATAGCTCCTCTTAGAAAATCTGAGCTTTAGATGAGAAAGTGAGAGCACATGATGTTGTCATGGCCAGTTTGTCTTCTCAAGAACCAAAGTGTATCCATCCACCGCCTAAGTGTAACCCTGTACTATTATCATCTCTTTAATTGGGAGTTTTCTTTACAACAGAGGCATAATAAAAATACCGGTTTTAACAATGTGTAACCTTATACTATTAAGACAAGGATGGCAATAAATGTAGTTTTTTTTTTTAACAAAAACAGAAAAGGGGGGTTTGTATTAACAGGCTGTGCACAGCCATTCATTACATTTCCATAGGGAGGATTATAGCCGGGATGGCACATAGACAACAAGCCATACAAAGTCTATTTCCCAAAACAGAGGGGAGGAAATTTCTTCTGAACTGCAAACTAAACGAGTTGTAAAAACCCTCACGAACTGACTACATAGCAGAATGCAAAAAAACTTCATTCAACAAAATTTTGAAACTAAAACCCCTAACTAAACTGAGAGAAAGGCAGACAATGAAAATCAATTGCCTCTAAGCTGGCGAGGCTGCTGAACTGATTCTTCTTCCATGGGCTGGGAGGCTGTAGTGTTAATACCATTTACCCTGCTTTCTTGGTTCATTGAAACAAGCCTTTGGAGATCGACTTCAATACGCTCAACTCTGCCCAAGAGTTCACGCAGGTTGCTATCCAGATCTTCGGTGCGAGCTCCATTGTCACTGACATCTTGAGAGATCCTGCTGATAGTCTCGCTCATCCCCTTTATCTCCTTGGCTGTGTCACGATTCTCCTTCACCCCAATGGCAATCAATTCGTAAACCTTGCGGAGATTCTTCATAAAATCCTGCATTCCGAGATTATTACCCAAGTGCGCCATAATACCACGGTCGGACGGAATTGCCAGGCAAGACAGCCGATACTGCAAAGCTTGTTGATTACCTGACTCACTCCCGGTTTCAACCTGAGAGTCACTTTCCCAAAGAGCAGAGTGGTAACGATACTGACAGAGGGCCAACTGATGATTTCCTTCGACAGTGGCTTGGGTGAGGGGCTGCACTGGCTGAGGAGTAACCTGAGGGCTCCCAATACCAATAACATCAGCTTCTTGCGGAAGGAAGGAGGGGACTGTAAACAGACCCTCAGCGTAAACAAGAGGCGAAATAAAGCTGGAGTTCGGCATGGAGGCAGAGAAGGAAGAGCCTCGATCGTGCGAGGATAAGGGAGACGTAAATGGGCTCCGGAGGGGAGTTAAAAGCTCAACCGCTGAGGGGAGAAGGACTGAACACGCGGCCATCACCAGGGAAAAGACAAGACTGGGAAATAAATGCTGGAGGCCGCCAGAATGATGGGGAGGGTGACGGCTGGAAGGGAGGGAGAAGCTAGAGTAGGGGGGCCGGAAAAAGGGAAGGAGAGGGAGAAAGAGGGAAGGAAAAGGGGAAAGGGGAAAGGAGGGAGGAGGAGGGAAAAGGCGAGAGAGGGAGGTTACCAAAGAGCTTAAATGGGATAAAACCAAGGTCACTATACGATACTTCTTGAGAGGGTGGAGATCCTTTTCAACAGCTTGCTTGTTCTTGATTTGATGGTGGTTCCTTATAATCCTCTTCATGGAATGACTTTGAAGATGGGAAGATCGTCATCCTGTCTGTAATGGCCTTGAGGGAGACTAGCTCCTACATTAGCCATCACATCTGCATCTTTGTTGATCTGGCGAAGGATGTGGTAAAATTCAAAGTGCTGGGACTGAAGAAGTTGAACCTTTTTAAATAATCTACGGCATTTGATGTTTCCTGTAGGATACCCATGGATCATCTTATAGATAACATGTCTTGAGTCGCCGAAAACCAGAACTTTTTGGAGATTTTTGGTCCGAATGAGTTGAAGACCCTGGAGCAGCGCCATCCATTCTGCTTCATTATTAGTTCTCGATCCAAGTCCCCAAGCGAATCGATGTTCCACTTGTCCTCCGGGATCCACTAGGATCCCACCCGCACCTGCCGCCCCTGGGCAATAAATGTAGTTGAAAGGTTAAACAAGTTTTAATTAAAAGTTCCAATTTAAATGTTAATTTTTAAAATATTATTATATTGAATTGACTATTCATCCATACATTTCATTCCAATTGTTCTGTAAAATCCATCGAACTTTTCTGATTGTTTCATCTCACTTGCTTCCATTGATTTTATTATATAAGGATTTATTTTTACTTAAGCTTTCTAAATGTAGAATCTCTTCATTTTTTTTTAATATGACTAGAATTATCTAAAATACGTATAAAAAAGTTTGAGACAAAATATGTTTTATGAAAAAACTACGACTGAAATTCGTACAACATACTTGGGAAACCGGGTTTGTGATAACAACAAACCTTTTTCTAATAGATATATATTTTTCTTTATTTGGATCATGGTAATTATGTACTGATACAACACTCTTTTGTAAGTCCAGTAAAAATGGCTCACCTTAACCTACGATGTTATTAATAAGAAAATATTGTTGTAGATAAAGCAGTTAAATGTTTCACCTTATTAATAAAGGTTGCAGAGATTGATTTAAGTTGGATATTATTCCACAACAATAGAGAATGGAGCTTTGGAGACTGGATGTTCCCCTCGAGTGTGGATGTATTGGTTTTATCCATGGAAATTCGACATGCACCCCTGCATTCATTCACTGGAAACACTTTCAATTCTTTGCCAGCCTGGAAAAAGCATTTAGTGGCCTTAGATTCTTGACAAGCCAAGTCGTGCAATAAATCATGGATTTTACAATACATTACACGCCCATCACCACCGATCTATGAAACTTCAATGACACATCACTCAATAAGAACTTTTAGGTAAGAGCGTGCCACATCGTATGTGTCTCCTCCTTCTTCTTGATGACCAGAGACAAATCCTTCAGTGATCCAGGCATGCATTAAATATTTGCAATTTATGTGTGTTTCGAGGAAAGGCAGAGTAGTAAAGAAAACATGGCTTTAGATGATCGGGTAAAGCCTGGTAACTTACCTTCAAAGTCATGTCAACCTGGTCCTTCATGTGTGCATCGACATCTAGATGCTCCAAAGTCGATTGCCATTCATTATATAGTTGTTTTTATTTTTTAATTTTCTAGTTTTCTTATAGTTGACATAACGTTCCAAGATCTCCCCTATAACGTTATGTAATGTTACGTAACGTTACAAGATCCCCTATAATGTTATGTAACGTTACAAGATCTCCCCCATACTGGGTTGTAGAGAGCCTCTCGGCGTAATTATTTCTAGTGCTCATTCTGTTTGAATGCATCGGTGCAGATAAATACATTGTACAACGTCGATGTGCCTATGTTGAACTAAGCACACTGATTAAAAAACCTGCTAAAACATCTGATTGCTGACATTTTTGTAGTTATAAAATATATCCATTATAACCTCCGTTAAAATACCTGCTACCATTGGCAGATGTTGTAGCAGAGGTTTTTTTGACTTTTTTTTTGCCAATCTTGTAAAACTAAAATGACACTAAAAGCCTCCGCTATGCCTTCGCTACAAGCTATTTTCCTTGTATTGGAACGACTTATTAGCCTATCCAGTCCTTGTTGGCTATAGTTTGCAGAACGAGGGATAAAATAATTATTTAATGTCACCTAGTCTCCAAATAATTTTATAAAGTGACATTTAATAGTTATTTCCTAAGTGAAAGTCACTTAAGTTAAAAGTGGTGCTATAAAAGTAACTTAAGTTAAAGGTGGCACAAAAGGGTAAATGGGGGAGAAAATGTTCAACATGAGAATATAAGCTACTTTCTCACTAAAAGGTCATTTTAAAATTGAAAGTGAGAAAAAGGGGGAGAAAGGGAAGCTGAAGAGTCACAAGAGAGAAAGAGAAGTTGAAGGGTTTATACGCACCAATACCCATGAAAGATTATATGAACCAGTGCTTTATATGTGTTTAAGCACCACAATGTGTTCTATTTGTGTACATGCATCGGGTTATTTTGATAGATTATAAGCATTGGTGCATTACATAATTGAATGCATCGATGCACTCATATCAAATGACCGCACCAAAAATGCTAAAAATTAAAATTTGTATGGTGCATACGATGTGACATATCATACCGGTGCATTTGTTATGTACGCAAGCACCGATGCAACATTGAAATTCTGTTATTTTCGGTGCTCATTCTGTTTGAATGCATTGGTGCAGATACTTTACATTGTACAACACCTATGCACTTATGTTGAACTAAGGACATTAATTAAAAAACCCGCTAAAACATTTGATTGCTAAGCTTTTTTAGTTATAAAATATATCCATTATAACCTCCGTTAAAATATCCGCTACCATTGGCAGAGGTTGTAGCAGATGTTTTTTTGACTTTTTTTCCCAATCTTGTAAAACTAAAATGACACTAAAAGCCCTTCACTATGACCTTTGCTATAGGCTCTTTTCCTTGTAGTGGAATGACTTATTAGCCTATCTAGTCCGTGCTGGCTATAGTTGGCAGAATCAGGGATAAATTAATTATTTAATATCACCTAGGCTCAAAAGAATTTTATAAAATGGCATTTAATAATTATTTCCTAAAGTGACTTTATAAAAGTCACTTAAGTTAAAAGTGGCGTAAAAGGGTAAATTGGGGAAAGAATGGTCAACATGAGAATAGAAGCTACTTTCTCACTAAAAAGTCATTTTAAAATTGAAAGTGAGAAAAAAGGGGAGAAAGGGAAGTAGAAGAGTCACATGAGAGAAAAATAGTTATAAAAGTGAGAGAGAGCCCACTCTCTCATTCATTTTGGTCATTTTTGCATTTGTGAAAAATAACTCTTCAATAAAGCTTATCTTTGACAAAAACCTAGGAGGAGATGATTGGGTTTGGCAGTGAGACAATCTACCGTAGCCATCTATTGAGGAGGAATCATCTTAGATTTCACATTGGATCTTCATGGCCATAGTTTATGACTCCATTTTTAGTTCCAAACTCATGGTCTGAGCAAAGATTTTAGTATCCAGGCTTGTTAAAGAAGTATGCCCATTGGCTTGCCAAATCATGCTACAATGGACAAATGGAGAAGGGGCATGAGTTCTTCCTCAATTAATTCAGTTTTTCAAGGTGGTGACGATCTGTATTTTCAAGAGGGTGTATTGTATTTATCAGCTAGAGAGGGACGCACCTGTGGTTACCCTCATCATCTTATGCACAAGTTATGTGTTTAAAGCCAAGGTTTCCCTTATTAACGAAGAGGGGTGCATCGACTTGTGGGAGTGTTCTCTTTCTTTGGTGAATATCAAACTTATTCCCCCTTTCCTATTCAGAGTCAACTACAAGAAGGAGGCACACTCATTGTGAAAGGTTGGCGTTGAGAGGGGTGTCTTGGACAGCCAAATAACATCCAACATTCAAGACACATATGCTGCAGAACATTTCCTGTCTACATGTGGTCCTTCAAGACACTTTTTATTGATGTGTCGATATCAAATATAGTGCAGGAGTTACTGTAACTTCCTATGAAAAATTGTGACACCGAGCAAGGAACACTTCACCCTTCGGGCAAGCTATGTATTCTCTGTATGTTACAAATTAGAAAAGAGCGATTTTTAGTTGTTATTTTATCCTTTGTAAGTGTTGCAATAATTCATATAAATTATGTGTTACATGAGTATGTTGCTTGGTATTGCCTCATTGTTTGGGATTACTTCAAAATACTGCATATTGTATGCATTTACCTTGTTAAACATACATAGACTAGGTATAAAATAAATATGCAGTCACACTTTTATATAATCAACAATACATTGCGAGTAAACAACAATGATTGTTTGGGCCAATGTGCCATCGTATTGGAGGGATAATGATTGAACACTTATCTCAAACTAATCTACAGTTATATCATCACATAAAAATGACAACTTATTTCAATTAGTGGATAATACATTGTGAAAGGTTGGTGTTGAGAGGGGTCTCTTGGACAGCCAAATAACATCCAACATTCAAGACACATATGCTGCAGAACATTTCATGTCTACATGTGGTCCTTCAAGACACTTTTATTGATGTGTCGATATCAAATATAGTGAAGGAGTTGCTGTAACTTCCTATGAAAAATTGTGACACCAAGAAAGGAACACTTCACCCTTCGGGCAAGCTATGTATTCTCTATACGTTACAAATTAGAAAAGAGTGATTTTTAGTTGTTATTTTATCCTTTGTAAGTGTTGCAACAATCCATATAAATTATGTGTTACATGCGTATGTTGCTTGGTATTGCCTCATTGTTTTGGATTACTTCAAAATACTGCATATTGTATGAATTTACCTTGTTAAACATACATAAACCAGGTATGAAATAAATATGCAGTCACACTTTTATATAATCAACAAAACATTGTAAGTAAACAACAATGATTGTTTGGGCAAGTGTGCCATCGTATTGGAGGGATAATGGTTGAACACTTATCTCAAACCAATCTACAGTTATATCATCACATAACAATGACAACTTATATCAATTAGTGGATAATACATTAAGTCTTAAATAATACATGAGTGGGGTTTGGCAGAGATTTATAACAAAACTTTAAACTTCCTTATTGGTTGTATGGAATTGGGCTATTATCTCTGCACACAAACTCTCAAAACTGACAAACACTATCTCTAAAAGCCTCCAACTACTAGTTTTGGTTTCTAACAATTGGTTTTGGTAGTTGTTTCCAACAAATGATCTATTGTTGTAAACTCTTAAGATCCTATCAATCAGAGAAGCTTTGATACCATGTGAATTTTCCAAATGCTGGGTGACTACTCTCCTTATTTTATCAACTAAACAAGCCTGCTATTTAATTACATAAATTAAATTATTCACATAGTAGTAATCACACATATAGCTGGAAAATAAACAACAAAAGCATAAACACAATATAACATATAATAAACTCCTTCAAGTAATATTTTCATTAACAATTCAAAGCTTTCAAGGAAACCTCTACAACTATAAAAGTAAAAGTTGTATGATATACCCAAACAAAATTGATCCGCGCACTTATTGAGGAAAAATATACCTACCAAAATTGAGAAAACTGCCTGCTTGTTGTTGCATGTTGTACGACTATACGAACATGTTTTGTACGATTGTGTGAATCTGTTTACATGACTATACATAATCTATACAATTGTACAATTATATTTGTAAGGATCCGTACAACTATACAAAATTAACTTGTTCATACCTACACCTGTTTTTTATCTGATTTTTGACTTTGGCTCCTCTTTAACTCTGGTTCACAGATGAAGAAAAACACCTCTTGACAAAAATTGTCTTTGTGAAAATGAATGTCTTGACCCTCTACCTTCTTAACATTTATGCTTGAATTAAAACCTTAATTTTATAGTAAAATGTAAAATTAAAATTAAACCTAAATCATTAATATATAAAAATCCACTTTATTAGAATAAATAACTAAATATATAACTTCTACTTTATCACCTAAGAATATTTACAAAATAAATTTAACTTGAACTACTTGTATGAAAGTTTGGGTTACCTTTTTTTTTAGAAAGAAAAAAGCCTGTCCTTGTTATTCTTAAAAGAATCAAAGGCCATCTTTACAAACATCCCGTAATTGGGTTACACACCAAAACAATCCACAGGAGTTTTGCCGGGGGGAAAGGCATAACAACAGCAATGAAAGATCCCATCAGAAAACTGTCTCATCATAAGAGAACTATCATCTCATCCACATCTACCGAGTGCCAAAGGGCTCTGAACAGCATTCTAAAAGTGAGCACTCATAAAAACAAGACAAAATAAGGGATAAATTCCCTTTTAACAATCTCAGTAGAGCTGAAAAGTGTCCTGAGAAACCAAATGGTTCTCAAAATATTCCATAAAACTGCCTTTACCCTGAGAAAGGCGAGTGCATCTTTAGAGAGATGGTCAGCCGTCCGATTGTGCTCTCGGTAAATGTGGGTGAAAGACAAATCCTGGAAGCTAGAAATTAGCTTTTTTTGTCTCCCTGCACCAATGAACCAGATCAGTCGGGGAGAGAGCAGTCGATCCCTTCTCCCAATTGATGATTACTTGTGAATCACCATATACATGGGATATGGGGATTCCCATCATTTGGGAAGAAAGAAGAAGTGCCCATAAACTGAGCAATTCCGCTTTGGTGTTAGTGCCATGTCCAACCCCCAGCGAGAACTCCAAATAGTGGTAGTCATTTAGATGTATGCAAAAACCCACACCAACCAACATACATTTTGATGCACCATCAATGAAGCCACATGGATAAATCTTGGTTGGGGGCTTCCCCAAAATTCTGCAATTTTGTTTTCCTGTGACAGTCGAAAGGGGGAGAGCCTGAACAGTAGTTATAATTTGGCGAACAATACTGTAGATGTTCCTGCGTTTGCCTTCAAAGATTGCCTGGTTGCGTGCCTTCTAGATAATCCACATCATGTGGAATGGAAGCATTTGGAGGGGCGAGCTTCTTGATAGTTTCCCAAACCATATAATCAACATGTCACTGAGAGAGACATAAGGAGAGCAAACTGGGAGATTGAAATGATCGCAAACCTATTCAGCCACTGTTTTCCAAACAGTGCATGTAGAGAAAAGGTGGTCGACAGTTTCCTCATCTGTGAAGCAAAGAACACATATACCTGGGCCAGATTTACCTTTTTTCTGCAAATTTTCCCAAATAAAAACTCTGTTCTGAAGTGCTAACCAAAAACTAGAAATTTTATTTGGGAGGGCTTTGTTCCATAACATGAAAGTTTGGGTTACCTTATGCTTAGTCCCATAACTAGGCTTCATACAAAGTTTGGGTTACCTTATGCTTAGTCCCATAACTAGGCTTCCTCGTTTTTTCCTAAATTTTATTCCAACCGACTTGTTGAATTTTTTTTCACACAATGAAAGGAATTTGATTATACTACAAAATATGAGTGGTTTGAACCTAACCTTCACATTAAATTCCAATTGCATGGAGTATAAGGAAAATAAACAGCCCCGAGTGGGCAGTGGTTAGTTGCTCACTCATGTTCGAGTTCGGGGTACCTCGGGCCACTTTCATTCCGGCCCGGAATATCAGAGTGGTGCTCCACCCCGGAAAAAAGAAAAGAAAAGGAGAATAAACAAAATATAATACGTATTTGCGAGAAAGGTTTGAGCGTTTTGGCGCAAGACAAAAGAAACAAAATGGGTTTGTGAAAATAAAACAAAAAAACCTTATTTTTCATTATCGCAAATGTGAAAATGGGGACATCTAAACCCACGATCCTCGTTCTGTATCTCCTATCGCCGCACTATAACTAGTATTTTTTTTGATATCTATCCCGGTTTTCTTTCGTATTTTCTTAGGTGCGCGACCTGGGTTAATTTTTTCCCGAAGAGTTTAATGTAACAGAGTAAGAGGAGGAGAAGCAGCGGGGTTTCTTTCCTCTTCGTCAGGCCTTGGATGTTCTATTTCGTCGGGTATGCTCTGCAAATTTCTGCTTATCTTCATTTTTTTTTGTTATGCTGGGTTCTCTTTTAAGTCTTGTTTAATGGTTTAGGGTACGTCCGGTACGGAACCCAGGCCGTCCTCTGGCTGATTTCGGTTCTATCATGGCAAACAGATTAAAATTTAACCTAGCTTGTAATGTATGAAGGGGGAAATTAGGCGATTTAAATTTAACCTAGATCGCGTTACTGCGACTTGAAGATGCTTTTTAAATTTTTTATTTTACCCTAGATAATGGATTCCAGTCATAACCAGAAAGGGAAAGAAAACCATAGATCACATTACTGGATTTGGAGAAAATTTTGAATTCAACTCACGTCTTGATGGCGGTAGTGCAACATACGGCGGCTTTTACTTTTATTGACGATGTTATTGAATGTTGGACGGTACCCAATGAGGTTTTAGGCTATATTATATTTTTCTTTGCGTTATTATGATTTTTTTCGCTTCCTTGCTTTGTGATATGCTTAAACTGAACGGATGCTCTGGCATTGAGTGGGGTTTACTGCATGCATCCGTATTTCTGTTTTTCCCTAGAAATTTCAAGGGGAAGTTTATGTGGAGGTAATGGGTAGTGGGCATTGCATCAATGGATACAGTAGGTGTGGAGGCCTTAGTTTTCTCTAGCTTTCTAGTCGAACCTGGTGCCACAATTAAATTCCAACTTGAAAGCTGTTATGATTGGACTGTGGCATTGGAACGCTGGTTTTCCATTGCTCTTAATTGTTTTGTAATGCTGTAGTTTTGTTAATCCCCAACTCTTTAGTTGAAGCCTGTGGCACAATGATATCCCTAGTGAAAGCGTGTATGATCAAACACATCTCTCTCCCTCTTTCGTATTTATGTTGTTGGAGCCTATGCCACAATTATACCTCAACTTGAAAGTGTTTGATCAATTGCAGCTCTCTCTTTTAATTATTTTCTCGTATTCATTTTGTTAATTTCCATCTCTGAATCCCTTGCCACAATGGCGCTGATGTTACTGCTGCTGATGAAGATGATGTTGATGACGACAATGAGGATGATGACAGTGATGATGATGATGAGGTGAATGACAATGACGACGATGGTGATGATGATGACAATGAGGATGGTGATGATGATGATCATTGTTGACATTATCATTGTCATTATCATCTAGGTCATCATCATCAATGTCACCATCATTGTCATCTAGGTCATCGTCATCAATGGCATCATCATTTATATCGTTGTTGTCATCATTGTTGTTATCATCATTATCATCATTGTCATTGTTGTCATCGTGATCATTGTTATGATCATCATCATCAGTCATGTCATTGTCATTATCATCACCACAATTGTCATCATTGTCATTTTCATCATCACCATCATTATCATATATTCACATCATCATGCATTATATCCAGTGTTCCACCAAGTTTCCGGGACGGGGGGTGCGGGAGCGGGGAAACGCACATTGGGGATGTGCAGAGGCAACCCCAAATTTTGGGGAGTGGGGGGGCGTCGAGGTCTTCAAATTTTAACATAGGGGGGCATCTCTAAAATTATTAAAAAAAAAACATGCTAAATTGAAATTCATCATTGTGCAATGTAAACAAGATATTCAGTTCATAATGACTATTTTAAATTTTAAATACATGCACATCTTCCATAACAACTTCGAATCATAAACATAAACAAGTAACAAGTTAACAACAGATAAATTATTAAATTTTAAATGACAAATCAATAAGCATAAATCTAAATTAGTAAATCATAGACATGTCACATAAATGATAAACTGTAAACTTTAATGTTTAAACACTAAACACTGAACAATAGACTAGTAAGCATTGCAGTATAATATATTTGTCAAAATTTACTCAAAATAAATAGTACTAAAGAGTAAAGTACTAAATAGTCAATGAGTGATGAGTCAAAGTCTAAAGACTTAGTCTGAGTTCATCAATGACAGTAAATAAAAGTTTAAAACTAAAAGTATCAAAAATAAATCATGAAAAGAGTCAAGACTCAAAGTGCATCAAGGAGATAGATCCATGGACTGGTCCTCTTGATGCATCTGCTGCATGAAGTCACCATCTATGGGAGTGTCACCATCTAAGTCAGAGTCACTCTTAGTATCAACCTCAGGAGTGACCAATGGCACACCAACCAAACCGTGTTGCACCTCATCTAGTCTCTCCTCCTCATCTATTTGTGCATCATCCTTTGGATCCACATCCCATCGTGTAGCTGGTCCCATCTGATACTTTGGTGTCTTCCTATGTGAAAGACGTAGGGCACTATGCATTGCAACTAGCTTCTCTGCTCTCTTAGAGGTAAGTCTATTCCTCTTGATAGAGGGGATGAAGCTATATGTAGACCAATTCCTCTCTGTTGCAGAGGAACTAGCAATCTGTGACAATAAGCGAATAGCAAGATATTGAATCTTTGGAGCATCATCCCCATGCATCCTCCACCAACCAATGGGGTCTTCTTGGCCTAAGTCCTTAAGATCTTCTTTTGCATCATGGTTGTTGAAAGGACCATTGAGATTTGCAAAATGAACCCATTGTCTTCGAATTTTCTTTGCATCATCTTCATCATACATCTCTGTTATGGCAGCTCGAAATCCCCTCTTGATCTCTGGATCTTCAATGGGGGAAATTCTACCAGGCCACTCAACATACCATTTTGGGTTAAGTGCATATGCTGCCATGTGCAAAGGTGTGTTCATTCGATCCCATCTACGTTGAATAATGGGTCGAATTTGGGTCATGTAGAACTCTAAGGATGGCTCTTTCTCACAAATGGCCGCCCTTACTCGACCCAACATGCTATCAAATGTCTCATAGATTTCTCCAAGGCTAGGAGAATCTGAGTCCCCATAGCAAATAACCTCAACTATAGGGCGCAAGAAAGACACCAAATAGCTGCATTTTGCCCACCAATCATCATCCAAAACCTGAAGCGTGACCTTCTTCCCCTCATTTGTCTTGGATCAGTCCACCTATTCCAATCCGGAGTCACAACCATGGCCTGCAATGCTGGCTGCACCTCCAACATCCTATCCAACAAAAGAGATAATAGCTAGCATATCTAGTGTCTGTGGGCTTTAGGAATTCCTTCCTTGAGTGAGTCCTGTACATGGCTAAGGAGGTGTGGTGGTTGCAGATAAACATCTGCACATCTCTCGCAGCTAACACCAATGATGATACCCACTCAATCTTCCCAATGTCTTTCAGTGCATTATTGAGTGCATGCACACAACAAGGTGTCCAAAAAATATGCCTATATGTGTTTTGAACTAGTAACCCAGCGAATCTACACGCTGCTGCCGCATCTGTCACAACCTGCACGACATTTGTAGGTCCAACCTCCTCTATAGCTTCTCGAAGAAGCTCAAATTGGAAAGCTGCATCTTTGCGCTTTCTTGAACAATCAATAGCTCTAAGAAAGAAAGGCCCCTCTTGGCATGTAACTATGATGTTGATAAGTGAACGTTTGGAAATGTCTGTCCACCCATCCATAACAATGGAGCAACCTTTCTTCACCCATATTAGTCTCATATTTTCTTTTTGCATAGTGATATTGGACACTTGGCTGTCTAAAACAACTGTCCTCAACTTATGTTCACTTGGTGGCACATATGAAGGTCTTGATGCTGCAATTGCTTGGACCATCTCCTTATAATAAGGAGAGCGACTAACATGAAATGGAATTCCATTGGCAAAAAGGAATTTGCCAATGGCATCATCTGTATCATTACGATTCAACTTGCCATACATCCCTGAAATAGTTGGTCCTATTGCACATGAACAAGAAGAGCCCTTTTTTGAGGATGATGTCGTAGCAGGAGATGGTGGAGGCATAAGGTTGGAAGCTTTAATTCTAGATTTCCTTTTGGAATTAGAACCTCCCTCTAGGGCCTCCACATTGTGGCTAGAGAAGGTGCCCTTTGTATCCGCAACCATTTGCAACCTCAAAAGGTCAGATCTTTGTTGCATGCTTAATTTTGTGCATACATTAACTCCTTTTCCACCTATGCCCAAAAGGTGTTGCTTAATCCGACTGTAACAGCCAACCCAACGATGGCCACAAACATTGCATGTCCAATGACGTGAACCACCACCTTGCTTTGCCGTAGATTGGGGCACAGATGCACCTACTTTTGTTACATATACCAAAAGTGGCTTTTTGGGATCATATGTTCCCTTGGCATATTCAGCCATTACCCTTGGTGGATTGGCACCTTCGCTGCCCACATTAACAGACCTGGATGAAGTATCTGCTTCTCCAGTTCCAACCTTTGCCCCACTACCAACTTGACCCTCAACATGAGTTTCAGAATTTGAATCATTGCCACTGTTAGTGTCATTGCCACTGCCACTGCCACTAATATTTTCGAAATGACTCATTTTTTATGGTTTATCAGCACCAAATTTTGGCAACCTGAAGTCTCAACAGAAACTTAAAATTTAAAAAATAAAAACTAGAAGTTTTATTTTTATGAATAAACTTAAACATTAAAAAAATAAAAAAAAACAGAGCTAACAATTTATTAATTTAAGAGGCTAAACAGTGAACACTGAAACAGAGCTAAATTTTTTAAAAACATAGCTACACAAGCTTCAATCTTCAAAGTTCAGAGCTAAAAATTTTAAAAACAGAGCTACACACACACAGGCTTCAATCTTCAAAATTGAAAATTTTGAATTCAGACCATTTACAAACTTTTATTATTTAATGAATATTCAATAAACTGAAACATTAAAAAAAAACAGAGCCAAACAATTTAATAGCTAAACAGAGCTAAAATTTTAGAAAAACAGAGTTAAAAAATTAAAAAACAGAGCTAAAATTTTAAAGGAAAAGTTGAAAATTTTAAAATAAAAAATTTAAAATAGTAAAATACATCCACACTGCACAGTAGAGAGGAAGAGCAGTCCACGGCCCACAAAAATTGGAAAATCGTTACCCACTAGCACAGTCCACTCCATGGATGAAACTCCATCGGCCACAACTACCACAGTCCACGGGTGTGTAGAAGCCCCCCATCAAGGAACGTAAAAAAATTGCGTTTCCCCACGTTTCTGAGAAAAGGGGGCGTTGGGAAACGTTTCCCATGGAGCCTCCCAGCCCCCGAGGCGTGGGAAGCGCAGGGGGTGCGCCCCCGACCCTGGGAGACGCGTCCCCGTGGAACATTGATTATATCGAGATGGCACTAAAGAGGACACAAATTGCGTTCACTTTAGCATTCAAAATCAATTACATTTAAATTCTCATGTGCTAGGTTGACAATGACTACGACGATGGTGATGACGACTATGAATCATCATTATCATCATCATCATAATTGTTGTCATTGTCATCATCATATAATCACATCATCATCAATGCCATCATCATTTCCATCATTATTATCACCATCATCATTTGTTTCATTGTCAGCATCATTATTGTTGTCATCGTTATAATGTTGATGATGATGGCAATGATGATGACGTCATAACGACGATGATGATGAAAACGATGATGTTGATGACGATGACAATCATGATGGTGTTGATGACGATGACAATGGTGACGACAACAATGACAACAAAGTTGATGTAAATAAAGATGATGTGTGTATATGACAATGATGATGAAAATGGCAAATGATGATGATGACAATAATGGTGACGATGGTGATGATCACTATGATGACGATGATTGTGACTATGACAATGATGGTGTTGATGATGATGTGATGATGATGACGACGACGACGACAATGATGATGATGACGACGACAATGTTGACGATGACAACTATGATGACAATGATGATGACAATGATGATGATGATGATGACAATGACAATGAGGATGACGACGATGATGACAAAGATGATGATGACGATGATAACAAAATTGATGTAAATGAGGACGATGTGTGTATATGACAATGATGATGATAAAGACAACGATGATGATGATGATGATGACAATGGCAATTATATCGGATTAGAAATAAACAGGAGAAGAGAATCATAGTATTGTCGTGTAGTGATTTACATTTCAGACATTTGCAAAGATGCTTTGGCATAAAAAAAGAATGACCCCTTGTCATATATGTAGCTTAATGGCATTCATTATTATCCTTGCTATGCTTGCTCAAGTCTCTTAGATAAACAAGATTGATTGTTAAAGCCAAAATTTGTTTTGAGCTATGTAAACAATGCTATGCTAGTTAGAAAATTGAGAAAATATTTATGTGCTTTGGCATATGGAAAGCAACATGCTTCAAGAAGATTTACAAAGAAAACTTCAGAGGCTTTCCTGTGGAAAAAAATCAAATAGAATTTCAAGCCTGCCTAGATGTTATTATTGTGAAATGATGAAAATTCTCCTTCGGTTTGGAATCATATCTAGGAGGCTTGGAATGATTGAACACTAAAACATGCAGGAAATGCTCAAGAGAATAGTAGCCTCTCTGTTTTACTTATGGGGGGAATTGATGAAAGACTAGTCAAATTCTTGAAAATGGTTAGTTTGTTTGCTTTGCAGAATCTATTAACTTAGTTGGAAATTCTTTTACCTTGCATGTTTTATGAAAGTTGCATGGAAGTTTCCTTTAATTGTGTTATATGCAACATGTGCTTGAAAGTTGGATCACGAGATAGCCTCTTCCTTGCAATGGGTCTTCCAAACATCTCTTGGCCTTTTTTGTTTGTTTCTTTTAGAGGATTTCTTTCCACCATTCACTATTCCCTGTTACCAATCTCCATAGAATTTTTGCTCCCATTGCCACATTCATTAATTTTGGTTCTTTGATGCATGTTCCCCTAGTTTTTGTTGGCCCTTTGACTATTTCCCACTTTACCATATGGAATTCGTTTTGACTGTTTTTTCCTCCTTGCCATAAGAAGTGTTTGATTTTCTTACTGATCTTTGCTAGGATTCCTGCGGGGGCTAGTAGATTGAGCAGAGGAAGATGGGAAGGGAAGATAGAACTAATTTTATGAGGGTTATTTTTCCTACTAGGTTCATGCACCTTACTTCCCAGTCTTGGATCTTGCTCTTTATTTTTTTTAAGACTCCTTGCCACGCTATTGCCTTATGGTTTCCCGAAGTTATTGACACCTCGAGATATGTTAAAGAGGTCCAATTGTGTTGTCTATTGAACCTAAGGGTTTTGGAGATTTGAAAGGAAAGATGAGGGGAATAGTTCCAGTTGTAAATGTTGCTTTTGTTGTGATTAACATCTCCTCCAGCTGCTTCCATGAAGTTATCAAGAGTTAATTTGAAGTTTCTTGCATTTGTCATTGAGGCAACACTTAAGAAGATAGTGTTGTCTATGAATTGAGCATGATTAATTGGTTTGACTACTCTTGCTACTAGAATCCTTAGAAGCTTTCCTTATTCTCTTTGCTTATTTAGTTTTACTCAAGGTTTCTGCCACAATAAGGTACAAAAAGGGGGATAAAGTACAACCTTGTCTCAAACCTATGGTGTTTAGAAAGAAGATTGTGGGTCTTCCATTGACTAATGGGGCAATCTAGGGACATCCAATACAAGCTTTTACCCATCTTATAAAAGAAGCTTTAAAGCCAATTTTCTCTAAGACTATGAAAAGAAAGCTATGCCTTACCTCGTCAAAAGCATTTGCTAAATCGAATTTTATTGCCATGGCTTCTTCCTTTCTTGTTGAACTAGAGTGAATGGCTTCCTGGACAATGATGATGTTGTCTATTATTTGTCTCCTTACGATGAAGCCTCCTTGATTGCTCAATATGATTTTTGGAAGGATTTTTTTCATCTTGATGGCCATAATTTTTGAGAATTTTGCATGAGGTGTTGCATAGGGAAATCATAATGAATTTGTTGATGGATAGAGGGCAGGTTTCTTTGGGGACAAGTGCTATGAAGGAGGAATTTGTTTCCCCTATTTTATCTTTTCCTTTGGTCCAATTTAGCAGTTTGTAGAGATCTCCCTTTATCGTGCCCCATGTTGTCTTGTAGAAATTTATTGGGAATCCATCCAGTCCTGGAGCTTTGTTTGAGTTAAGGTTCCATACTGCTTCTTATTCATTGATGGTTTTAATTAGGTTGTTTTCTTTTTCTGTTATGATAGAGGGAACTTCATGATACGTTGAGTTAAAAGCAAGGTTACAAGAATTGTGGGTGTGGTTAGAATTGATTGAAAATTTCGGTACGGATTTAACACTCATTCTAACATCTTACATCATACATCAATGCATCATTCATCATTTTCAATCATCGATTCATCATACTGATACATGTAACATATTACATCTAAAGATTAACATCAATGTCTTGTCAAATCAAAATGATATTGATCATATAATTTGCAATCATATTGAAAAAGTGATACACCATGATTTAGATTCGTGCATCATAACTTCAAATAGCATAAATTTGTAATATATATGATATATCAATGCTTGTGTCAACATGGAAATGATAGTCATAAAATCAAAAGTCAAGAGTCAAGACTAAAGATCATCAAAATAACAAAAATTAAGCTTATTTGAAAAGCTCCACAAGTTTGAAATGAAAAACTGGAAATAAGAAAATTTGGAGCACGATAAACTATTTTGGTGGATAGTCATCACCTTCCACATCCTCCAATGGAACAACACCTAACTCCCTAGACCGATGATATGAAGCAGCATGAGCAGAAGATGCAACAATGTTACCACTATACCCACCAACAACAAAGGCAGATGACCCTCCTAAAACTGTGTGTGCTAGATCGGGGCACCAATGCATCACCCAAATGCCCAACATCGAAGGGATCTATAGAAAAACTAACCAAAGAGAGGTTAGCCATCAAGCAATCAGGAGTATCCAAATATGCATCTTTAGGATGCACACCCACAGCTTTGAAGGACCCTCATCATAATCTGACTTCGATCGAGAGATGAGGTGAAGATTTGACTGAATGTATCCTGAAGATTTGACAAGATCTTCTGCCTTTGCTAATTGAAGTTTGTTTCTCTTGACCGAATGGATGAACCCATAAGTGCTCGAGTTTCTCTCCGCAGTTGAAGAGCTACAAACCTATGAAATAACTTTGGATGCAAGGGTCTTTAACTTTGGAGTTTGAACACCATAATATACCCACCATGCAATTGGTGTCATAATTTCCTTGTTAGCTGTTGAATTTTTAGCAGTAGCATAAACTTTAAAATTTTACAAATGAACTTAAACAAATCAGAAGTGCAGTAAAAACACATTCATCACATCAACACACATTGACACAATATTTTTCACTGGGGAAACCTTCAAAGGACAAAAACCCCAAAAGCATTAATAGCTCATCTCGTGAATGAGATGACTCGGAAAATTCTTCAAAAAGTTCCTCAATTCCAGATCTGGAATTTATCCACAATACTGTAAAATTTATTAGTAAAAATCAAACTCATAATTTTACCCACAATTTCCATAATTATAAAAATTTCCCAAATTAGGGCTTTTTCAAAAAACAAAAATTTTCTCTCTCCTGTCTGCAAAAATCAGACTCTCCATGTCAGATCTAAAAATACCTGACTGGCTGTACCTTGCGGCTGTATAGCTGTACGATCGTACGAATCTGTATGTATATGATTGTAGGACTGCTCGTTGACTGTTTTGCTGCTTGATCTGCCCGGCTTGTCTTTTCTTTCTGCCTAGAGAGAGAAAGATGGATAGCCTGTGAAGAGATAGAAAGGGAAAAGATGGCTGCCTGGAAAAATGAGGAAAACTTCCCCAAAAACGAAATACTGAAGGTGGCTGTCCAAAGTGCCGAAGATTGATTTTCTGATAAAAACCCTAGCTGAGGGTTTGCTGGAAACGAATGCCCTAGCTGAGGCAAAAACAATCTTCAAGAAGACTTTAGTAAAATAGCAGCGTCAGCTGTGAGAGAAAACTTGTGTGTTCTAAATGAGAAGACTTGATCTTCTTTTATAGCCTTTGTTCACCTATAAGTGGACAAGATTAGGAAAAAATAAAAATAATAATATTTTTATTCTTTTCCTAATTTCTCTTTCACTTTTATCAAAAAAGGTATTTTTATTTTTCCTTTGACTTTTACCAAAAGTCCTTATTTAATTTTGATTTCACTTGTGGTCCTTTTCCTGTGGTACAAAAGTCTTTATTTAAATTGACTTTTGACTTTGACCTTTTTCCAGGTGCCCTTGTGGTACCTTTTTGATTTCAAAAGTACATCATCATAAACCAAGAGAGTTATTAATGCTTTTACCTCACACACTGTGTGACACCTAGATCTGGTACTAGGGTAACTTAACCAAGGGTAGTTAATCCTTTGAGAAGCACTCCAAGCCCATAGATCAAGGGTCAAAGTGCCACACACATGCCTAGACCCAGTCTAGGGCTTACAGTGTCTTCATTCTCCAAGAGAATGGCTACTCAGAACTTAGCCGAGTCTACTAGTCCCAGACTGGTCTACATCGTGGTCCCGGACCATATGTCTACTCAACATAAGGTTGAGTCTACCCAAGGTAGATCTGGGTCTATATCATGGTCTTAGATCAAATATCTACTATTCAACAGAATGGTCACTCAACATTGGGTTGAGTCTTCACCGTGGTCCCGGACCAGGTGGTCCCATTTTCCGAAGAGAAGCGTTGTCGATGCTGCTTAGAAAAATCAACATTAGCTAGTGCATTTACATTTCCAAATGCACCACTCCCTGTGATGAATCAAGTAAACTGGTTCTTGAGCTTGGCAAGCTCCATTGGATCAGAGCAAATCTTTGAATTTGCTGTTCTAAAACCATTGGGCACCTCACTGTCTTTATTTGGGGCCTTCCTCCTACCCCCCAAATTCAGCCAAGTATGCCTCATCACAGTACTTTGGATTTAAGGCATAGGCTAAAGGCATATTGTATTTGTTCCACCTGTTAATGATTATGCCCTTTATGGTACCAAACAAAAGAGGGTCCTCTTCAAGAAGTGGCTGATTTCTTTCCAACATACAATCAATTCATAGATGTTGCCCAATATAGGCACCTCAGAATCACAAAGTTTCAACAAATCAACAAGTGTCTCCATTATGGAAACACAGAGCTCAACTGGAACCCACCAAGCCTCATCAAGAATGGTAGCTCTAACTCGCATTGCTTTTTTAGTGTTGCTTTGTTTCCATGTTTGCCACCATGGACTAACAACCATGGAGGACAAAGCATCCCTCATGTCTCATGTCTACTAACTGCCTGACCATTATATAATGTGATGCAAATCTAGTTTCTCCAACTTTCAAAAGTTGGAGTTTAGCAAATTCCTTGTACATAGCTTGTGCATGTTGGTGGTTAGTGATAGAAATCTAAACTTATATGGCTTCTTCACAGAGTTTTTTAATCCATTCAACTTCAAGAACAATGGCTTTAAAAGCAAGATTTAAACTATGCACCACACAAGGTTTCCAAAAAGTATGGCCATACAATGCCTCGATAATTGCCCCAATTGCCTTGCATGAACATGCATTATCTGAGATGACTTGCACAACATTTGAAGGGCCCACAATTTTAATTGCTTTTGAAATTTTTTTAGCAACCCATTCAACATTCTTCTCATTCCCTGAAGCATATATTGTCCTCAAGAAGTGTGGGCCTGTAGGAGACATTACAATAATGTTTACCAATGGTCTATTGGTCGAATCGGTCCAACCATCATAGATAATAGAGACACCATTGCCACTCCAACTAGAACGAACTGGTTCCAACACTTTCTCCACAATCAATTCTCATTTCATAGAAGGGTAGTGCGCACTTTCTGAAAGTTTGTCTCCTTGTAGCCCCAGGGGCCTCATTAATTCCCCTAAGCATGTCTTGCCAATAAGGAGATTGCACTACATTAAAGGATAATCCACATGCAAATATGGCTCTTGCAACCCTCCTATCTGTATCCCTCCCTCCCATGTCACAAACATTTTGGCCAAGGTTGCAACATTTTGTCTCTTGCAGGCTTCTTCAAGATAAGGGAACATCAGTTGTTCTTTTTGTGAATGGTTGTTGATTGAAACTTCTGCTTTTTGCCTTAGCTAAATTTGCAACATCTTGATCTGTCTGAAAGTTGTCCATGTCCTTTCGAGTAATAGATTTGCAATGATGAACTCCATTATCAAATTCAAGCCAAAGAAAATGAGTCTTAACTCTCGTGTCTGCAATTCCACAAGCAAGAACCACCATTGTTCTTCTCCTTCCCAATCTTGGTCACATACTTCCATAGAAGAATCAACTGGGTGTGTAGGTACATGTTCATTTACTTATTCGTGTTCAGTGCTTCCTCTCATAAGACCATTTTTCCCACCACAAACTCCATGCCCAAATGAGAGCCATAGGCCATTGATGGAGTTTACTATTTACTGTTTTAGTGAATTGAACAATGGAAATTTGAAAATGTTCACACTTGTTGGCATAATTAATAAAACTATCAAGTGTAAAATTTAAATTAAATTAATCAATAAATTTAAATTATGAAGTGATTTTTATTATTTAAAAAAAATTTAAGTCTCCTAGCATAACCATCCTCTCAAAAGGGTAAATACTAGCTTACATGAAGATAGGATAGGGCATACCACTTTTAATTTTAAGATTAGAAATCATAAAATGTGCTTGATTTTCCCTATCTTCCTCTACCATTCTCTAGAGATGTTGCAACCCTAACATCCCCATCCATGTAAGATAACATGAGTGATGATCGCCAATTGTTTCAAGACCAAAACAAGTTTCCACCCTCCATTAATAATTTTTCTCAATGCTATAGTTTTACTCCAAGCCTTTGATGAAGGTTAACTCTAAGATATATGCATGATGCAACTTCCTCTAAGTTGTTATTGTCATACACATAATTGGCAAATTGATGTTTTTGGATTTGATTATCATAACCCGTGTTTGGCAATGTTTACATACATACTTATGCTAAATTAAAAAAACTTAAGTTATTCTTAGTTGTTTGTTGAGATTACAGGGCCACCTTGCCATAAGCACAATATTGTCCACATCAAGAATAAGGACGACGACTATTCCAATGAAAGTAATGCTAGAATAACCTGCTTGTTTGAAGCTTGCCTTTAAATTGTTAATTTAAATGCCCAAAATGCCAAGTGATAGGAGACAACCTTGCATGACCTTTATATTACAATTATTTCTTCCAACCGACTCTAAATGTAACCAAGTGATTTGTTATTAAGTAGTAGCTTCTAAACTAAGTTTAATCTTTAATAATTTTTTCATAATTTTTAACTTAAAACTAGTTTAATAAATAAAAATAATTATTTTTATGCCATAAGGCGTTTTCTTCTTGCGAGTCTTATGTTTTTTTGAAACCTCTTAAAGATTTTTCACAGTGGATGTGTTAGATGGCCATCAATTTGATCTTGATTGTCCATCAGGAAATCTTGACAGTTGTCATTGGCTTCTTGGATTTGACTTTCATGGTACGTCACAGAGTACGAGTCACTAGCGGTAGAGATTGTGGCATTTGATCGAGTGAAAGCATTAGTAGCAAATTCGGTTGAAGCGCTCTTGTTGCCAAAGAAGCCTATTATGCATCTAACTTCGCCTCTTTTTCGAGTGTTGAAACTTAAAAATTTGGCTTCACTGTGTGGGTACAGAAACTCCTCGCTACAATATCAAATATTCTAGAACTTTCTTCTATGTAAACAAAACAACATGTGCACATTAGATAATGTCGGTTGGCTGCCTTATAGGGCATTCAATGCGAGGGCTGTAGAGGAGAAGCTAGTTGTAACCGATAATGGAGCAAATGAGCGTGCACCTTATCTTTGACCATCAAGCCTTATAACAATGTAGAATCCATCCATTTAATTTATTCCAAAGTCAAAGAACCAACAACATTACCAAAGTTTTCTCGTTTAAATATCAACTTACTAACAATTGACGAATGAAAGCAATTTTTCCATTTTAATTTAAATTTTCTTTTTTGTTTTCGCTTTTCTTGTTAGAATTTTAATGGTTATACTAGACCTTTAAACATTTAACGTCATTTCATCATAACCATAAGCAATAGGATCTTTAAAAGAAAGACAAGCAAAATATCACAAAAGAACATAGAGATTTTCATTTGGGAAACTACAAGGGAGAAAACCCAACAACTACTTTAATATAGATTCTGTAACCAAGTGCAATGCCAACCAAGATAGGATAAACCCCAAAGACAAAAATAACTACCTCTTCTCTCTATCTCTCTCTTGCGCACTTGCTTGAGTTTAGAGTGTTTGTCCAAATGAGAGGAGCACCCTCTCTATTTATACTCATTAAGTGAGTGACCTTTTTATTGAACAGGGCTGACTTGTTACTCTTACAGGGCCGATTTGTCTAGGGAGACTCAAAATAACATTTATATAATCTTTCTTGTGGGTACTATTGACCCTACTTACAAAAGAAGGGTTACATTGATTCTTTCAAGTACATTTACATGACCAAGTACATCAATAACATCTCTCCAAGGAGGTACAACAATAATACAGTAAAAGTACAACAAAATAATCTTTCAAAGTTACATTCTTCAACACTCCTGCTTAACAAGGAATCACGGTCATCATCCCTAGACATCATCACTGGATCTCGTCACTGGACATTATTGCTAGACATCATCTCTGGACATCATCATTGCTGCTGTAACTTGGTACTCGGGCCATTGACTTATGACATCTCTTGAATCTATACATCATAAGAAGTCTGTACAACAACCAACCCTTTTTCATGCTGGGTGTACCTCTCGTCTTGGTGCTACACCAACCCCGTTTCATATTGGGTGCTACCCTTATCTTGGTGCTACACCAACCCTTTTTCATGCTGGATGCTACCCTCATATCTCGGTGCGACACCAACCCTTTTTCATGCTGGGTGCTACCCTCATATCTCGGTGATCCAAACAACTCGGCTAGGATCTACCCTTCTCTTGGTGATACAACCAGCTTTGACTGTCATCAACCCTCATATCTCGATGATATAACCAACTCGATTGGGATCAACCCTTGTATATCGGTGATACAACTAGCTCGGTTGGGATCAACCCTCGTATCTCGATGATATGACTAGCCCAGTTGGGATCGACCCTCATATTTCGGTGATATGACTAGTGATGCTGAGATCTACTCATATCTTGGTGACACGACTAGTGATGCTAGGATCTACCCTCATCTTGGTGATACGTCTAGTGATGCTGGGATCTACCCTCATCTTGGTGATACGACCAACAATGTTGGGTTCTACCCTCATTTCAATGATATGACCAACCTGTTGATGAAATTGTCATTGATGCCAACATGGACTTGCAGTGGCCCCACAGATTGTCATTGATGCCACCAAGTTCAACTTGCAGTGCCTTGTACCCTTTACAAAGTGGGTTTGAGTTTTGGACCCCTTACAGAGTGGGTTTGTGCCTTAAAGCACCTTGCACCCACAAGCTTGGATATTGAACCCACCACCTCGCTGAAGATGCTGAAGACCCTGTTGACGATGTTGAAAACCTTGGAAATGGTCCTGAAACCTTGGTAGATGATGGAAAAGTCCTATATGGCTTGGAGAAGCATTAACGACCCATTTTGTGGTCATTTATGCTTTGATGGTGTCATGGTACCCCAGGAGAAGACCTAGCTATCCCGCAGGTAATATCATGCTGGATCTTGACCCTTGGGGGTCTCCTAGTCTGGTTGAGGTGGTTAAAGAAGGCTATGAAGTCCCTTGCTTGATGAAGAAGCCCATGAAGACTTGGAACCCCTGATGAAGACCTTAATACCCTTGCAAAGGTCATGGAGCCCACTACTTACACTTAACATGGTTAGATGACATGCTTGAAGCCCATGATGGCGCCTTGCACATGGCATAGAAATCCCTAGTGGCTTGATGAAACCCTATGATGATGTGGTGGATAAAATAATAAAAATACATGACACCCAAATGGTAAGAAGGTTGACAATTCAAAGTCTTTGACGTCCTGAACAAATTTAAGCTTTTAAGGGTATTGGACCATGGGATTGCAAATAAACCCATCATGGGGAGATAGCCCTTGTCATGGCGTTTCCAACGGTAGGAGGCACGTCACGTGGTTTCTCATGGTTGACGAGATATTAATTTTTGAAGATGACAAGGCAAATTTACACCATCTTGTAGGGGCAGCCGACCAAACAGAAGAATTTTTTTTTAAAATTAAAATTAAAAAAATTGACATGTCGGCCCAATAAAAATTCATGAAAAATGTATATAAATAGGCCAACGCCCTCACTCATTTGGTTGATGAAAAATTCGGATCTGCTCTGAGATTTTCGGAGGTCTGCAATTTTTCGACTGAGGCAGCTGCAGCAGATGATGACAGTGACTGTTTTTGGGTGAAGGAGCAGTGGTTGCAGCAATCTGAAATTTTCTTTTTCTCTGATTTTTGGTAATTCAAGCAGCAAAAGACTGTTCCGCCCTCAAGCAAATTTGGTGGAGGTTCTAAGGTCTGATTTTTCAGGCATTTATCTCAACATACACGTGACAGTTGAAGCAGCAAAAGATGAATTTGTTAATGCCCTAAATTTGGCAGCAGTAAGAAAGGCATTAGCAGCAGTGTGCCCTAACACGTTGCAACAGGAAGATATCTCTCAGCCATTTTCCAATTCAGAAATTCGGGCTACAACAGGGATGATTTCGGGCTGCTTCAGTGAAAAATTCAGTTTGCTACATATGTAATTTCTGGCTGTCTCTTTTCAGTAATATTTTCGGACTATCTCCTATTCTCAGGTATACACAGAGAAATTTTCAGTAATACACCTATGACTGGTAATTACACATTTCCATACACAGTTATGATTATATGCCAGTGATGATATGATGCCCAATATACAATGTTAAGACAATGATGCTTAGACTCTTACATACACAGTGACTAAATATACAATGATGACAGTAGTGTTTAGTTTCTTACATACACATACACAGTGAAGATTGTAATGATAATACACAGTGATGACGATATGTATCCAGTGATGATGACATTAGTGTACAACAGTTACACAGTGATGTTATAGTAATGATGATATTGTTATATGTACAGTGATGACATAGTAATATACACTGTGATGTTTTATATACACATCAACATTCATTGATATTTTTGATGACTATATGAACCTTCAGTCATTAGACATATGAAGTTTGAACACCCCTATGATATGATGTGCCAGTGATCAGTGATGATTGTGATGATGATATGATCCATACAGTGATGAGATGATATGTTCATATACAGTTGCATACACTATACAGTAATTATGATATGATGATATACAGTGATGACTTGTATGGCAGTGACAAATATCATAATACCCTTGGCATGACAGTGATGGCAAGTTGAGGGCTTCAGATGATATGAGCAGGGTCTTGACATAGGAAAACCTATAATGAGCAGCAGTTGATGAGTGGCAGCAGTGTCAGATTGAATCGGATGATGAAGCAAAGTTGAGGTTGACAGCCTGGGTGATGACAAGTTTGACTGTCCTGAAGAAGTTGACAGTGGACACACTTTGCAAAGTGTTACACTGTCCTCTTCTGGCTTTGAAGACCTCGATGCAGGGATGACAATATGATTTGATACATACTCTGATGAACACCAAGATGAAGAACTGTATGAAATGAGTTAATTGATGATCTCAAACAAGATATAACAAGTTGATGGCAGCAGCATTATTGATAAGCACATTGCAAAGAGTGATGAGCAGAATAGTGTTGCAGTAGTAGATGACCAGCTGTAGTGATGTTTACTATGATAGTGATGATGTGGATAGAAAGATGATGTGGCAGTGAGCGCACTTGACAGTGATATGTGTGTGTGATGAGTATGTTGATACAGTGAGTTGTAATTGTGAAAGCAAGCTTGTCTTGCTTTTGAGGTTAGGATACCTCAAACCTTTCTTAGCGGGGTCTAAGAAAACTAGGCAGGGTCCTGGATGAAGAGTAGGTGCTCTTTGTATTAGTAGGTGCTGATTTTACCTCATGGTTGTAGCCGTTCCAAAACCGATACAAAAAGATTACAAAATCATATGGTGTTCTGTTCTCTTGTGCTATGGTTCTTGTTATGACTTCATGATTCAAATGCTTATGATTTATAAATGATGAAGTGATAGATATTTATGAAATGATTATGCAAATGGTAGAATAATGCATTGATGAATTAGTTGTTGATTGTTAAAATTGAAAAAGTAATAAAGGCTGCACACACAGAGTCACCCCCCCCTCTCTGTGTGCCTAGTGTGTCTAACACAACCATGCTGGGATCTACCCTTACCTTAGTGATACGACTAACGATGCTGGGATATACCCTTATCTCAATGATACAACTAGAAATACTGGGATTTACCCTCATCTCGGTGATACGAACAACGATGCTGGGATCTACCCATACCAGTCCTTTTTCATATTGGGTGTACACGTGCATGACTAGTCCTTTTCTGTGCTAGGTGCATACCTCTTCAGTGCTAGTCCTTTTTTCGATTGGATGCATGTCTTCCACAGAGCCAACCCTTTTTCATGCTGGATGTGAAGACCACTCGTCTTCCATAGAGCCACCCCTTTTTTATGTTGGATGTGAACACCATAGGGACTCATCACTCTCTCTTGCGATGGACACCGATTTGGACAATTCCAAGCTTGTCCTTGAACTACTCAAACTTCATTGTCGCCAGAGGCTTGGTCAATACATCAACTATCTGCTTGTTTGTCGCAATATATTGGAGCTTCACTCTGCACCATATCTTGGATATAGCGATATCAGATCTCGATGTGCTTCGACTTGTTATGGATCACAGTGTTCTCGAACAACTTCACACAACTTTGGTTGTCACAGAACACACAAGTCGTCTCTAACTCAACATCGAATAATCCCGCAGGTAGCTTTCTAATCCACATTGCCTCACAACTAGCTGAACAAGCTGCAATATACTTTGCCTCGGTTGGTCTTAGTGCTACATTCGTCTGCTTCCTGCTGAACCGAGAAATCATGCCAGACCCCAAACAGAAGTAGTACCCTGAAGTGCTCTTCCTATTCGTAGCACTACCAACCCAATCTGAGTCTCCATATCTTTGTTGGCAAATGCTATGATCTGTTGCATATCTGAGGCAATACTCAATCGTACCGTTGAGGTACCTGAACACATGCTTTGTCGCAATCATATGAATATGTCTCAGCTCTACCACATACTGACTTAGTATTCATCGCAAAGCGTATATCTAACATTGTGTTCATCAAGTACATCAACAAACCAATCATCTGCCTATAAACTGTGGGATCAACTGTTTCGGAAGTAGCATCACAGAACTTCAAGTTTGATGCCATCGGTGTGGCCATGGCCTTACAATCCATCATCTTGAATCTTTTCAGGATCTCTATCGCATATTTTCCTTGACTCAGGAAAATCTCATCTGGATTTTGTTGCACCACTAATCTCACGAATTATGCCAAGATTCTCGAACTTGGAGATCTACTTCCTCTGGAGGAGAGGAGACATCTTGTATCACTTTGAGCATATCCTTGAGATATTGAGGCAACCAACCTTTGCCACGGATAGAGGCTAAGTGATAATGTCTCTCTGCAATTTGTGTTATAGTCAATCCCTTTGAAGTGGAGCTTCCTTGATTCCTCTGTAACTGGGCACTATCCTCCCTCTACATCTTGTACTCTTTGCATTGGGACATTTTGTGGTGGAGTGACTGGTAGCCTTCTCTGCTGCTGATCTTCTGTGTATACATCTATGTCATCTTTTCTCAGCTGGGTCTATAGATATAAACTTCTTGCTCTCAAGGACACCGGACACCAAGATCTTCCATCTCGAACTTTGTTACAAGCTCCTCTTGCACCCATCTATGAGCTCCTCATCTTCAACCTTGTAGCAAAGGTTGAGGTCTCTAGGTGATCCTCAAGCTCATCATGTAACTGTATGCCCTAGCGTGCTATCCCATAGGTGCCTTTTGAGCTCGTACAAAGCCTTCTTCAATTTGTGCACTTGTGGTTCTCTGTAGAGAGTCCCAAATCCTGGAGGTTGCTCGATATACACTTACTTCGATTACACTATCTATCTAGTGTAATATCCACCGTTGAAGAACTGTCTTGCCACAATCGACTCCCTCTTTCTAAGAGAAACTTTGCTTTGTACATCTGTAGTATGCTTGATTTCGTAAATCTTCTTGAATGTCATAGTTGAATTGTCGTCACTTGTTCTTCGGAACAAGTCTCATCATTCTTCTCTTGTAGGTGATTGTGTTGAAATTTAGCATTAGCATGAATACTTTAAAATTTGCAGACTATCAGATAACAAATGACAAGTGCAATAAAAACATCAACACATCAAAACACTGAACACAAGAGTTTTTCACTGGGGAACCCTTTAAAGGACAAAACCCCCAAAAGCATTAGTAATTCATCTATGAAAATGCGATGACCGAGTTTTCAAAAATTCCCAAACCCTAATGGGTTTGATTCACAGATAAAATTCACAAATGAATAATTTTAACATAAAAACCAAATTAGGGCTTTTCTGCCCTAATTCATCTAGCTTCCCAGAAATGGCTGCCCGGATAAGTTGTTGCCCGCCCAAGCATGTTTTCATGTTGCCCGTGAATCCGGTCAGTCTGCCCAACTGTTCCTCTCCTGCCCGTAAACCTTGTCAGTCTGCCCAAATTGTTTTTTTGCCTACCCATGACCTTTCAACCTGTCCGTGACCTGTCTGGCTGTCCGGAAGATTGCCCAAATTGCTGAAGTTGACCTGCCCTGCTCGAGTTGTTGCCCGAACCTTTGCTGCCTTGTCTGAGCTGCTGCATGAACCTTTGATGTCTATCGGAGGTCAGGCGGGCCTCGTAATCACTTGCCTAGACCCTAAAAAAGGGCTGCCCAGAATCTGTAGCAGGCAACTTGTTGCTGTCGGAGGCTAGGAGAAGCCTACTTGAGCCCTGCTAGGGCTCGCTGATGGCGATTAGAGGTAGAGAAGGGCTGTCGTAGATGAAAAGAGGCAGCCCATGTAGAATTGCAGGCTGCCCGTGAAGATGGTGGCTTGCCCGTGGAAGAATAAAGGCTGTCTGTGAAGATCTAGTAGTAGCCGTGAAGGAGGGTCTAGGGTTTGATCCTAGACAGAATTTGATTGGTCGAGACCAAACCCTAGCAGACCTAGGCTTGTGTTGTAGTAGAAGGTGGAGATGCCCTAGCTAGAATCCTCCATGCTAGAGCATAAACAACTAAACTTCCTTCTCTTCATTAACTAACGAATTCTTTAGTTGGAGCAACTGCAAGTGTAATAGCAAGTGTGTGTAATGATGAAATGGAATGATCTTCTTTTATAGCCTTTGAATCACCTCTAAGTGGACCAAAACTTAAAAGAAGAACAAAATATTATTATTTTGTTCCTTTATTACTTTGACTTTCACCTTTAGTGGTACTAAAGGTCTTTTTGCACTTTCACTGTGATTCCTTAGTGGTACTAAGGGTCCTTATGTATTATAGACTTTTACTTTAGCCTTCTTCAAGTGCCCTCTGGTCAAAACAAGTGATCAAGGTGTTCATTCATTCCCACTCAAAGTACATCATCATAAACAAAGAGAATTACTAATGCTTTTATCTCACACTTTGTGTGACACCAAGATCGGATACTAAGGTGTCTTAACCAAAGGTAGCTAAGCCTTGGAGAAGATCACAAAGCCCACTGATCGAGGGTCAGAGTGTCACACATGCCTAGACCCGGTCTAGGGCTTATAGTGTTATCCTGGTAACAGACTAGGTGCCTCAGCCATCGGCTGCATAATTTGACACAAGGTCAAATACTTGGTAACAAACCGAGCGCCTCCATTCTCCCGGAGATTGGCCCTCGGCCTTGGATTGAGTCCTTAGTCTCGGACAAGGTTAAATTCTTGGTAACTGACTAGGTGCCTCCATTCAAAGGAAGGCCACTCAGCTCTAGGCTGAATCCCCCAGTGCTAGACTGGTTCCACATCTTGGTCCCGGACCAGATGTCTCCATTCAACAGAATGGTCACTCAACTCAAGGTTGAGTCCCTTAGTGCTGGACTGGTTCCATATCTTGGTCCCGGACTAGATATCTCCATTCAACAGAATGGTCACTCAACTCAAGGTTGAGTCCCCCAGTGCTGGACTGGTTCCACATCCTGGTCTCGGGCCAGATATCTTCGTTCTCCTAAGAGAATGGCTCTTGATACTGTTGAGGAAAAATCAACAGATTGTACAAGATCTTTCCTACAAGTCAAATTTAGTTGCATGATTAGAAACATTTCATAATTTTCGAAACATATTAATAATGACAAATTCTTATGCATAAAGACATTGGTCACACAACCATACCACTATCTTAGCCAATGCTTCAACACTGTAAGTTTTAACTCAGTTTTAGCCTTTGGTTTAAGTGTCAAAAAAATTAATCAGTTTAATGCCCAACCCAAAAAATTTTTAAGGCTGAAAATAACATAAATTTTCAATGACAGAAAATAAATAAATGCACTTTCAGCTATCACACAATACTTAATTTTTTTTGGCCAATAGCCTTGGAAAAACCCACAAGGGGAAAACCAGTCAGAGAGAGATTTTTTATTATTTCTTCTAGGAAAAATTCAAGATAGTCATTTTCAGTCAAAATAGAACTTATCTCAACTAGAGAAAATAACCTAGCAGGCCGCCTCGATTTTTGTGCCTTTCCTTCTTGAAAAATGTGCCTGAAATCACAACAAAATTCTGCCCTCGTTTTCTATGCCAGAACACTCGAAAATCGTGTTGTACAGACTGTAATAAATGCCGCAGTACAACCTTGAAAATAGAGCCTCAAAAACATGTTTGTTGGCTCGGGAAACGTGCATATTCTTCCTCGAAACTCGTGCCCAGTTGTTGCCCTTGAAATGTGTGCCTAGAATCCCTACTGTACGAATGACCGTACTCCTCGAAAATCGTGCCACATTAAATGTTGTCTCGGTTTTCTTGCCCACTAAAAAACTCTTCAGATAGGGTGCCTCGAATTTTGTGCCTCTCAGCTCTCTCTTCACACTCACTCTCATCACAAGAATTGAATGTATTTTGCCTTTCCCATGCTTTTTGTCTAAACCCTAGGTAGGTGAGAACGCATCTAATCCAATGGCTGAGATTAGAATAGATCAATGGATGAGAATAAATGCTCTCATTTAATTCTCATAAAAAATTGTTAATTTTGTACCTAGGAAAGTGTCCCCCTAGGTGACTTTAGCCTTAGTCACTTAAAGCGGGGAAATAAAGTGACCCTTGCATTAAATGACTTAAGTGGAGCATCTAATTTGACTTTAGAGTGTAAAGTCACTTTTTGATAAATTTAAGTGGGTGACTGAAATTAATATTTTGAGAATTAAATATGAGCAATTAATCTCATCCACCGATCTAATCTAATCTCCATCGTTATATTAGATGAACCCTAGGGTTCTCTCAAAAAGGCAAGGGAAGGTCATTTTTTCCTCAATTTTGCAGATTGAAGTGAGAAGAGAGAGTTGAGAGAGAAGTTTCCATTTTTTGAGATAGAAAGGAAAAATTGTTGCACACATTTCGAGGAAGTCTTCATCAAAACATGGCACGGATTTCGAGACAACAGGCTTGCACGAATTTTGAGACAACATCATTAAAGGCTGACTGTCCGTACAGGTTGTACTGTACGGTTACGCACAACACACAAATTGAGGTCGTAAAGTACAACACGATTTTCGAGGTGGGTCTGTATTGCACAGAAATTGAGGGATTTTTTGGGCATGAAAATCGAGGCAACCAGTAGGTACAGAAATCGAGGCATTAATTGCTGCACGTATTGCCTGTACAGGTGCTGTCGTACAATGGCACAGTTTTCGAGGCAGTCCAGTAGGAGAAAAAAATCAGAGTTTGATTTGTTTGATTTTTTTGCTGTTGGGCATGAGAATCGAGACAAAAGTTTCTTCTAGGTTGAGATAAGTTGGTTTTGAAATTTCAAAGTTTTGCTGTAAAAGAAAAAATTCCTGAAAGAATAAAAATACTCTCTCTCTAACTAGTTTTCCCCTTGTGGGTTTTTCTAGGGCCATTGGCCAAATTTTTTTGAGTATTGTGTGTTGAATGGCGTGCATCTTATTTATTTTCTGTTAGTAAAAGATTGAAGTTACAACAGTGTTTTAAGTCTGAAAAGTTTATGTTTATTTCCAACATTTAAATTTCTGGGTTTGCAAATAAATCGAGACAAATTTTTACTTATAACCGGAGGCTGAAAACTTGCGAAAAACGTACAAAAATTAATTTCACTCACCCACTTAAATTTATCAAAATTTGACTTTAATCTCTAAAGTCATATTAAATGCTAAACTTAAGTCATTTAATGCAAGGGTCACTTTATTTTCCCCTTTTAAGTGACTAAGGCTAAAGTCACCTAGGGGAACAGTTTCCTAGGTACAAAAATCAACTCTCCCTCTTATTGAGGAAGGTGTTTTGCAGCACATCCAACTTGTCCCTGAAGAAGACAAACTTGCCCCTCCCCAAAGATTTCATCAGAATATTTGCAACCTGCTCATCAGTGGAAATGTACTGTAAAATCATTGCTCCTCTTTGAACATAATCTTGGATGAAATGATACCTGATCTCAATATGTTTTGATCGGTCATGAAATACTGGATTCTCATAGAGCTGGATGCAACTCTGATTTGTTAAAATTTGAAGGTTAGTGAAGTTTTAATACACATAATAAACATAAGTGCATGAACATGTAAATTCAGATTCAGAATAGTGCTGCTAATAAAAATCAAACTATAATAAAGCAAGAAAATAATTTTCAACTCTTTCAAGTCAACGCTCCGTTGGTCATTGCGTTAATTTTAATGCTCTGCTGGTCACTGCGTTGAAGTTGAAATGTTTCACTTCGAATATCATGTACATAAAAAATAGATACAGTATTAGCAAATCATACCATTGTTGGATCCACTTTATACTCAGATATTTCTGAGTTTGATCTTGTCACCGAAGGGACAAGTCAAACTGGGTAAACCATATACGTACCTTGAGAGAGAGGGTTAAAGCAAACATAAACAAACCTCAGACTCTTAGTCAACAAAGAGATGTCAATCAAAAGTACAGGCTAGAATAATTCAGTCATGCCCAAAACATTCATGCTAAGGACACACAATCACTTAGCACAAGAGACACTCTATCATACTTAGCACAGTCAAAACTCTCTGAGAGTCATGATGATAAATACACAGTCCACACTCAAGGAAAGGAACCCAACACAAAGGTAAAACCCATAAGGACTCACGCTGAGCTAGATTGCAGGGACAGATCATGAGGTAAGTCCGTAATAAATCACACAGAGGTAAAACCCATAAGAACTCATGCTGAGATAAACCGTAGATACAAATCATGAAGGTAAACCCATAAGCTGTCACACAGAGATAAAGCCATGAGGATAAGCCTGTGAAGTAACAAGTAGAGAGTAGAGATCACGGTGGATAGACATCGTTGAAGAAAAACCCGTGAATAAAACAAGCACAGAGCAGAGATCACGGAGTATAGAAATCGTTGAAGAAAACAACCCGTGAATAAAACAAGCACAGAGCAGAGATCACGGAGTAGAGAAATCGCTGAAGAAAACAACCCGTGAATAAAACAAGCACGGAGCAGAGATCACGGAGTAGAGGATAAACCCGTGAATAAGACAAGCAGGACGTAGAGATCACGGTGGTGAGAATAAGCAGAGATCACGGTGAGATAACTAGCAGCAATCACGTGGAGATAACACGCGTGGGTAGAGGAGCAGTCGACAGGCGAAGAGAACATGCGAGGGTAGAGAAGCAGCCGATAGGTGGAGACACGCGTTGGTAGAGGTGTAGCCGACATGCGGAGGCACGCGCGGAGGTTAAGCACGTGAAGGAGTCACGATGGTCAAGCAGAGATCGCATAGATAATCTTGTGAGTAAAACAGTTGCAGAGATCAAATTGAGCCCGTGAGTGAAAATGCAGAGGTGTAAGATAATCACTGTGCGAGAAACGTGAGGAAAGTCACACTATACATAAAGGTATAATTATTCTCTTTATATAGGTTAGGGTAGGTGAATAATACACCAAAAGTCAAACACTTAGATTAACTTAGGATAAAAATAAAGTGGTCCACAAATAATAAAAATCATAAAATAACCATAAGGTAAAGTATCCAAGGTCCACATAAAACAAATAAAGCCAAAAGAAAAATGGTCAAGAAGTTAAGGTAAAAGGTCCAATGATTAATAAAATCATAAACAATAAGTGGTCCAATGGTCCTTTAGTACAACCATTAGGTAAATGTACTTAGGATAAAATCTATAAGTCGTCGTAATCAAAGATACACCCAAATACGAGTGTCAGAACCAAGTAAGGTAAAGGACCAAGAGTCAACAAGGGGACCACAAACCACACAACCATAATATTTAGGGTGAACCAAACAGGTGGACAAGCATTCATCAAAAGGACCAAAGACTTTGAACTTTTCTCTCTCAAGGTACAATGTTTTATATATACTTTTGTCATCACTGTATAAAGGGGAAGATCCAAACGGATGGTACAATCCTTCTGTCCTTAACACTGCTCCTAAGGGTTAGGCACTAGGAACATCGTTAAGGGGTGGCCAGTCCCTTGAGAAGCAACCTAGCAATAACCGATTAGGAGAGGGGACATCATTCCATTCTTAATGAATGGCTTTCAGCCTTTCGCTGAGTTTCAGTGTCACATTGAATCAGGTTGATCAATCCCTGGACCCTGACTGGGTCCTCCATTCTCTCGTAGAATGGTTCTCAGTACTAAGCTGAGTTTCAGTTTCACATTGAAAGTTGATCAACTACCTGCAGGACCTACTTGGACATCGTGTCCTTGGTTCAAGACCAAAATATATCTCTGCCTCTACCTGCAGGCTCTACTTGGACATCGTGTCCTTGGTTCCAAACCAAAATACCCTAGAGGCATATAGGGGCCCTAGCCACATGCTAGGGGCTTTGCCATGGCATCAATCTACTTGGTCCTAGACCAAGAACCCCAGGAGACTACTGGGGGCCCTAGGGTACCTTCTAGGGGCTTACTCTATCATAGTCAAATGACTAGGGTACCATCCTCTATGAGAATGGGTCTCGCAACTGCACAAACTTTAACATGATTGTCATAGTAGATCACCGTAGGCCTCAACTTCTGACCAAATAAATTCACCAGCAACTTGGGAAGCCAGAGTGCCTCACAATTGGCCTACTTGGCTGCCATATACTTGGCCTTTGCAGAACTCAAAGCAACAGGCTTCTGCTTCTGACTGAACCACGACATTGCTGTCGAGCCCAAACTGAAACAACATCCGGAAGTGCTCTTCCGGTCTGCCACACTGCCTTCCTAATCCGAGTCTGTGAAGCCAATCAACCTGATCCCATCTGACCTCCTGTAATCAAGACCAAAATCCACTTTTCCTGCTAGGTATCGCAATACTTTTTTTGCGGCTATCCAGTGCACTCTCTTAGGCTCAACAATGAACCGACTGAGAGTGTTCACCGCAAAACACAAATTTGGCCGAGAGTTGACCAAATACATCAATGAACCAATGAGCTGACGATATAATGTAGGATCCACCAACTCGTCCTCAGAAGCATGAAGCTTCTTCTAGTTGGTGACCATCAGTGTCGACATCGGCTTGCAATCCTCCATCCTAAATCTCCTCAGAATATCAACAACATAGTTTCTTTGTCCTAGGAAAATATGTCCAAGCTCTTACCAAACCTCCAATCCCAAAAAATAGTGCATCAACCCAATATCTGTCATCGCATACGTAGAAGCAAGGTCCTTCTTGCAAGCTGCAATGGGTCTCTCTCACCCTATGATAAATAAGTTTTCAACATATAACAGAAGAATAAGCGGATTGTCTCCAACCATGATGAAATAGAGATCTGGATATGCTTCACTCTTTTAAAACCCCATCCTTTGCAAGTAAGAATCGATCCTAGAGTACCAAGCTCTAAGAGCTTGCTTCAGCCCATACAAGGCCTTCTTCAGCCTGCAAACGTGAGGCTCTCTCTCATGAATCTCAAAGCCCTGAGGCTGCTCAACATAAATCTCCTCCTCAATGATTCCATTGAGAAATGTGGTCTTCACATCCATCTGATGGATCTTCCAACCCATTTATGTTGCAATGGAAATCAATCCCCTGATCGAAGTATACCAAGCAACTGACGCAAAGGTCTCATCATAATCCACTCCCGCAATCTGTGAAAACCCTCGCATTACAAACCTGGCCTTGTACTTCTCCACACTACCATCTACAACATGCTTTAGCTTGTAAAGCCACCGAGAAGTCACCATTGACTTCCCTTCAAGTCTCAGAACTATCTCCCATCTAGATGCCTTACATCTTTACCAGAACATAATTAAGAGTGTGCACTATTCCCAACATGTCAACAAAGAGGTTTCATTCTAGATAAGCAACATTGGAATGTTGTGCAGTACCATAGGCTACTTACCCATCACATTCATATTAGTAGATATTGTTTATCAATGCAAACACCCTAACATGCATAATACTTCCTAAATCTAGGAACATAAATATGTAGAAAACTGAACAATGTCATTTAAATAATTAGATATATAGAAAATGAAAATTCAAATACTTATCTTTGTTTGCTTGGTTGGCTCCCTCTTGATCTCTACCTTTGTGCAGGAATTACTAGAGTCCCTTGACAATGTGCTCTACTTCATCATCTGATTTTGAGTACCTGTGCCTATCTTGCTCATGATTGGGAATGCTGAGCAAGTCTTCTACACCATATATCACTTGGAACTGTATATTGGTGCTGAATCTATTTGTCCCTTCTTCTTCATTCACTACTGCATCCCTTCTTATCCAATGCTGGAATGGATAGGAGGTTCTTCTCCAAATCAGGCTCATAGAGCATTATCCTCATCTTCATGGGTTTTTCGGAATTCAACATTGTAGGAAACTTCCCTACCCCTTAAATAGGATATTCATAACCATCTTCAAGCTTCTCCTTATGCGGAGAGTATTTCTGGATCAAAATACATATTCCTCATCACTTGAGGAATCTTCCCTTGCCCTCTTCTTAGTTGGTTCATCATCTTCTGTAGCGCGAGCATGCTACCTCTTCTTCTTTTCTTTCTTCTTGGGGCAATCTCTTGCAAAATGTTCTTTCTCATCACAAGTGAAACACCTGAATTGTGAGTAGTCCTTAGATCTTCTAGGATTTTGTGAGAATGTTCTTTCTTTTTGATCTTTCTCTTCTTGGCATTATTTGTTAAGGCTTGATTGTTATCTTCACCGATCTTCTATTCTCTTGCTTTCAATTTAGCTTCTTCTTGCATACATTCCACCCATAGTCTACTGAATTTGTTAAGCTTCCTTCTAGAACAAATTCCTTGAATGAAAGATTCCCATGATCTTGGGAGACCATTCAATGTAGTCATCACCACTTCTGCCTCTTCGACATTGACTCCAATAGCTTCTAGCTTTTTCTTGATCTGGGAGACTCTTGTGAATTAAGATTGAATGCTTTTTGACATCTGCATCTTTAGACCCTTGAGTTGAGTCCTCAAGTGTTGATTTTGTACCTAGGAAAGTGTTCCCTTAGGTGACTTTAGCCTTAGTCACCTAAAGGAGAAATAAAGTGACCCTTGCATTAAATGACTTAAGTGGAGCATTTAATCTGACTTTAGAGATTAAAATTAAGTTTGATAAATTTAAGTGGGTGAGGGAAATTAATTTTATGAGAAATTAAATGGAGCATTTATTTTCATCCCTAGATCTAATGTAATCTCAGCCATTGGATTAGATGCCCTCTCACCTACCTAGGGTTTCAGACAAAAGCAAGGGAAAAGGAAAAAGGAATTCATTCTTGAGAGAAGAGTGAAGAGAAGAGAGAGGGCACGAGTTTCGAGGCACCCAACTGAAGATTTGCAGTGGGCACGAAAATCAAGACAACATTAATTGCTGTGCACAGATATTGAGGAGAGTACGACCTTCATTTATTGCAGGCACCGAAATTGAGAAGGGTATGGCCATTTGTACACTACAAATTCTAGGCATGTTTTCCAAGGCAAACTCAGGCATGTTTTTCGAGGCATCATGCAGAGTTTTCAGGCATAGTTTTCGAGGCCGTACGGATGCATTTAATGCTGTCAGTACAATACAATTTTGTGACTGTTTTGGCACAGTTTTCGAGGGCAGAATTTTAGCATTCTTACATAGAAATCAAGGACTGATTTTTGCTGTTATTTTGACACATTTTTCGAGAAGAAACTTGCACAAAAATCAAGGCAGCTTTGGCACAGAAAATGAGGCAGCCTGCTGGGTTGTTATAAGTTGTATTTTGACTGTAAAAGGACTGTTTGATTTTTTCCTAGAAGCAATAATAAAAATCTCTCTCTCTGACTGGTTTTCTCCTTGTGGGTTTTTCTAGGGCCATTGGCCAAAAATTTCTGAGTACTGTGTGTTGAATGGCATACATTTTATTTACTTTCTGTCCATAAAAGATTAAAGCTATAGCAGTGTTTTTAAGTCTGAAAATTTAATGATTATTTCTTGCCTTTACATTTTTTGGGTTTGTTAATAAACTGAGATATTTTCACTTCTAAACCGGAGGTTGAAACTTGTGAAAAACTTACATCAAGGTCATCTTCTTATTGATATTCTTTTCTTAATACTTTCGGTCAAAGATCTTCTTATTGATATTCTTTTCTTAATACTTTCGGTCAAAGAATCAAACATCTCCTTGGGAGTCTTGAAGGAGGATACATGTGGGATCAAATGATACAATAATCCTCTTGGATTTGACAAAGTTCTTCTTGTGCTTAGCTTTGTCTTCACCTCCCTCTGGCTCTGCAACTTCTCCTTTGACATAGCTTTCCAAGTCATGTTTTTGTAGCATGAGAAGCACTTTGTATTTCCATGCCATAAAGTTCTCAGCTCCTCAAGCTTGTTCCTCAAGCTTAGTATTGTTTATGATCTTGATAAAATGAGAACCTCAAATGGAAATAGAAAGTTTAGTGCTTACCAATGAGAATGCTTCAACTGGATGACTGCTTCAATGCCTTTTTGAAAAACTCTTTTTGGATGACCTAGGGTTTGACAGAGAAACCCTAATTTTTAAAAGTTTGGTGACTTGCAAATCTGATTGGAAGAGATGCGCCTCCTCAAGGCGAGTTGGGCAATGTACTCCTTTTCCCAAATTTGTAGACAAAACTGTGAAAACTTGATGGCCTAGTTTTCCCTCGGTAGTATTGTTAGGTCAAAAATTGAAAATTCACAAAACTAGAATCTACCTCCATAGGAAGATGTGCCCTCCTAGGGCGAGTTGAATTGTCCTCCTTTTAAAGTTGATATATGGGGAGAAGTGCTCGGAACATGAAGCCCTAGTTCTTTGGTTCCAGCAGAAATTAGGGCAAAACTGAAAAATCTCAGAATGGAGATCTTTTTCCACAGAAGGATGCACCCTAATAGGGAGAATATAATGATGCAAAAGTCAAGCTTGATCCGTGGATGGACAGATAGAAAACATGGAGCCCTAGTTTTCAACTTCTGTTAGTTAATAGTTGCACAAAGACTTCTTTTCGGGTAGCTTTGATACCATGTTAGAATTTTAATGGTTATACTAAATCTTTAAATAGTTAGCATCATTACATCACAACCATAAGCAATAGGATCACTCAAAGAAAGACAGGCAGACCAACACAAAAAGAACACAGATGTTTTCATCTGGGAAATGATAGGGGAGAAAACCCAACAACTTCTTTAGTGTAGATTCCATCATCAAGTGCAATCCCAATCGAGATAGGATAAACCTCTATTGATTTTTGTACCTAGGAAAGTGTTCCCCTAGTGATTTTTGCCTAAGTCACTTAAAAGGGGAAAATAACATGACCCTTGCAATTAATGACTTGAGATGAGTTTTAATTTTCACTTTAGTGATTAAAGTGACTTTTTAGAAAAAAATTAATTTTAAGCTAAGTGAAATTAATTTTGGAGAGAAATAAAGTGCACATTATTTCTCATCCATTGATCTAAGCCATTGTGAGCCCTTGGATTAGATGACCATTCAACTTCCTCATTAGACACCAAAAAGGCAAGGGAAGGCAAGAGGGACTAATTCTTTTTTTTTTTTTACCCATGAGAGTTGGAGAACTGAGAAGGAGAAAAATCACAGATTGAGAGAGAGCAGCAGTGGGCACGATTCCCAATGTCCATACAACAATATTAAAGCTATTTCCATATAGCACAAATTTCGAGGCATTTTTTGAGCACAAAAATCGAGGTCCGTACATCAACATTTATTGATGCATCAACATTTATTGATGTTCAGTACAACAGTGGCATAGATTTTGAGACAGTTTTGGGTGCAAATTTCGAGATAGTTTCGTACAACAGTTGTCACGAATTTCAAAGTAGTTCATATAGTTTCTGGGCATGAAGATCGAGGTGATTCTGTACAGCATGGAAATCGAGGTCTGTACAGGTTGTATGGTACAACAATAAGTACAAAAATCGAGACAGCCTGTACAGTCAGTCTTGGCATGATTTTTGAGGCAACTTGTTGGCAGAAATTTCAGACTAAAAATTTCATAATTCAGTCAATTTTGCTGAGCACTGTGGTGGAGATAAGTTTATCTCTGTTTTTGCTGTACTTAATTTTATAAAGAAAATAATATTCTCTCTCTCAAGAACAGGGTTTCCCCGGAGGTTGGGGTTTTTGCCTCGGTCAATTTGACAAAAAACAAGTGTGTCTGATTTTTTATGTGTGACTGTGTTATTATTTCTGCTCATTAAAGTTGTAAAATTCTCCATGTGTTTTAGGGAAAATTGTTTATGAGAAAATCACTTACCATATTTGGTGTCTATATTCTAGTAAGGTTCTTTGACCAAATTGGACTATCTTTACCATATTTAGTTATACATATCTAGTCCTAAGGTGGTTGAATAAGCTTCCTATATCCTTGCATCCATGTCTTTGAAGCTTCCCATAGCCTTGCATCCATGCCCATGTCTTTCAATCATGGTAAGGTAAACAATTTGATGATGAATTTGTAATCAAAGGCCCACATTGGCCCTTATTTGGAACAACAACCTCATAGCAAGACATTTAGATGCACATTAAATTGTATCTACTTTTTATTAACATCTTTCTTGTAGAACCATGATTCAATGTCTCTATCATATGCACTTGGAGATTCCTCTTTGAACACTATACTAGCTTACTGGTTTTCATTGCTCGTTATATTCACTTCTGTCCAGGATATTTTTTAAAGATTCTAATATTATACTTAAGTATAGTATTCGAGGCGATTGTTTTGGATTGAAAAAAACTTGTTTATAGATAGGTAGGCGAATATTAAATATGAAACATAAAATTAACACTGAAATGTGTAAATTTTGACAAATATTATGATAAAAAAACATATTCTATGTAAATATAGGTGATATTAGACACTAAAAATTACCAAATAGCAAATTTATTTTTTGAAAAAAACCCAAAAAATAGCCAATTGGCGAAATTTTGCCACTAAAAATTACCCTGCTTCTATCCATTGCTATTATTGTCTTTTTTCCTCTCCTTTGCATAAAAACAAATGCATATACCAAATATTTCCAAAGTCAAATATAAATACCTTTGCATCTTTTTGTACACTACTTCCTTCCATACTTAGTACCTCAAGCTTTCTCATAACTACATCACTTCCACCTAGCCCCTTGTTACGGCATACTTTTTGCACTGTCAGGTGTAATTGCTAGTTGCACCAATAGGAGCGAGGTGCTTCACAGGCCAGTATGGGGGAGATGTTGTCACATAAGGTAAACATAACGTAGCATAATTTAACGTTACCAAAAATAAAATGTAATTAAAGAAATTCATGTCGGCTCATAAAATAAAAAATTATGAGAAGTTATTAAAAAAATCCATGTCAGCCTATAAAAAAATTAAAACTTGAACTCGTATCTATCAAGCAAGGGAATGATCAAATTTATTGAATTTAAAATTTATTAAAAAATTTACTCCTCAAGAAATGGGATCCCTCTCGGTGCTTGATAGATCTGGGTTTAAGATGGATCTATGATGGTTAATGATATACTAAGTTGCATTGAAATGAATACGGGGAGGGAAACAGATACCACAAATTTTGAAAAATGTGGGATATGATACGGCAAGGAAACGACAACAAACTTATATATATATATATATATATCAAAAAGGACATGAGACATACATACTTTATACTACCATTCATCAATTATATTTAAAGGTAGTTGTTTCATTTAAAATCAGCAAACTCAAATATTGTCTTAAAAAATATTCTTCTATCTCAAGTGCCATAGATAAGTCACCCGCTAGCAAGCATTTAAACAGGAACATGTCAACTACTTCTAAACATCAATTTCAAACCCTAAAATTACTTGATGGATGTATCCAAATGTTACCATCTAACAGATATTACGTTGTTTACACCTCAAGAAAAGTGTTAAAATTTGTGATTAAACACAATTTTTTATGTAAGACAGACTCAACTATGTTGTATTTAGGTCGGTCCACTCATTGACGAGACAATCAACTAGGAAACTGAGAGTCAATTGACCAACCGACTGGTTCTAAAAGTGACTAACTAACTGGCTCTTAAAGGGCCTAAATTCATAGGATTGTCTATGATTTGCAACCAACTTGGATATTCAAATTTGACATAATCAACCATGTTTTAAGGGGATTAATTAAGGACACAAGTATAAATAAGTGAGCTCATGTTTTAGTGCAACTTAGGTGTGAGTGTGATGACATGCAATATTGCACTCTATGCAATAATACTATCTCTAGACACCAATGAGTTTCCTTGGATATGTTGTTTATGTTTTATGGTTTATACTAATAAAAATGCTTGAAATAAGATTAAAATATCACATGTACATCTTATGGAGAACTGGCTAAACGATGCACCATCATAATTCTCTCCACAACATAAGGATAGGGATATGAGTGTACTAGCAATGGAGTAAATAAGGCCATAGGTCAAGGGTTCATACTAACTCAAAAAGGAAAAGATGAAAACTGAAGTTTGTTGGAAGATTATTGGAAATATGTGTTGGTTTATGTAACCCTTCATAAATGTAGTATGCTATTTTGTATGGCTAAAGCTGCCATTGTATCAATTTTGATATGCAAGTTGATTTATCATATATGCAAGTCATTGGGGTTTATTTAAAACGAAGTTGTGAGGAATTGGTAAAAAAACTGTAAAAAAAAAGTCATTGTACTTCTACACTAGGCTGTGAAACTATCACTATAGTAGACAAGCATTTGATACAATAAAGTGTCCACAGATCAATGATTTTTTGAACCAACGGTAGGCCTCTATCAATTTTGGAAAATTACAATGAAACACAATCAGTGAGACATAAGATGTCAAATTACCATTCACCAATTTAGGATTAAGGTTTTGCTCTTGATTTATAAGCTTTGAGGCTTTATATCTATGTTTTGAGGTTCAATTTAGGGTTATAGTTTTATAGTTTTCCTTTGGGGTTATTTATTTGTTTATTTTCATGTCAAAAAATCAATATTTCTGGTCAAAAACTTACCCCGTAGCAGCTGAAACGTTTTAGAAAACCACGAAACTGCTGGAAACGTTTAAGGAAACGGCAGAAAACTCTGGAAAGGTTTCAGGAAACGGCTGGAAACGGAATGGAAACGTTTCAGTGGCGTTTCCAAGCCGTATCCCCTCCGTTTAAGTTTCCAAAACGGGGAACAAAGTTTCCCCTCCCCTTCCTAGAAGTTTCCGGTAACTTAGATGATATACCATGATTGTACGAATATGATATCCACATCAATACTCTTCCTCCTTAACGAAACCCATACATGCGAAATTGGAGTGTGCCCATATTCTATTGAGATTTGACTGAATAGGGAAACCCATTGGTTTTCAAAGGATTCCATTCACATTACCCTACCTCTGATTCCATCATCACCTTAGAACCGATTCCTGTTCAGCCAGCATTGTCATCTTTCATTTCTCATCATCCTGGCTGCCTAGTGGCGTGCTTTCTTGCTTTACCTATCAAATGATGTGCCTGGGCGAATAATATTCAGGTCTGTTTCCTATATCACAACTTGAAATCTTTCGTTAACTTGGAGGAGATTTCTCAAGGTATCCATCTCTTCTTATAGACAAAATATGCATCCTCAGCAATTCTAGTGACATCTTCATACAAAGCTCAATCGATTACATGGAACTGAATTTGTATCAACAAACTCCACTAACAATTTTAAGTGTGTAACAAAGTAAGTCAGTGAAGTATTTTGCTCACAATTTTAAGGTTTAGCAGTCCTGAATGGATTTACCCGGAACAATGCATTTTGTTTTTTGTTTTTAGAAATATGCTTCTGTTAAAATTTCAATGCATATTGAAAATAACGGACACAATTTTGGCTAAAACAGAAACCCAGAAAACTAAGAACCCCACTGCTGCAAAATTTCCCTTGACTAGCAAACCAGGGAGAGACTCAAAACTACTAATACCAGATCACATTATTCTTCCCTTTACAAATTCTTTAGGTTGTCATACAAGTGAGCAGCACGAGCCTGGAAGAAAAACCCATCAAATGTGGTTGCACAAGCCAAAACTGCCAGATAAAAATCCAAAACAAATTCTCTGAGTTGCTACAGCTGCCAAATCTGAGCCAGCAAACAAGACTACATCGCCAACAGATCACCACTGAGGTGTGCTGGGGAAACACATCCTCATTGTTACATACTTTTTGTCAAATATATAGCAAACTATGGATGCATGACATGTTGCTGCTGCAAAGTGTGGTTATGGATCTGCAAATGCCTAGTCATTTCAATGATTTAAAGGACTTTTTCTTTTATTTTTTGGTATTTAAATGGCCCTTTGTTAATGAAGTGGGTCTATCTCCAGCTTAGATACACCGCCCTGGGCAAATGTCCTGGGCCCAGATAGTTATATGGAATATCACAAGATAGCACAACAATTGCCTGCATCAACAGAATTGCTTTTCTTTGGTATGATTAAACCCAACTATCTCTGAAATTGAAAACTGTATTAACGTCTACTAAAGACCAAAATAGGTCAAAGAGACTACAATAATAGCCAGGCAGAAGTGAGAGGTGCCAAAAGTACCTCTAAACTGAAATGAAACAAAAAATAGTATATGAGCAGCATGAAATGAAATGGCGCATATAAACATAGGCATACAAGTCAGTTATCCCAAGCAGGAAAGCCTTCCAAACTGAAGGAGAGTCGGTCAAGCATCATAGCCTGAGCTAAGGTGCAGTTGTCACAAGGGAAGAGGGGAGTTAGCCCTGTTCTCAACTGAATCAATAGTGCAGATGTCAAAAACTAAGTGCCTGCCAAATAATGTCCGAAGAAAAGTCTTTGGATTTACCACTTGACCATAACTTGATTGACAATGTTTTAAATAAGTTTCACTATGCCAGAAGCTGTTTTCTTGAATTTCATTTTTCTTTTTCTAGTTTTAAAATATGGGTGATTTTCCAACTTCCTGTTCAAATGAATATTTGAAATTTCTTCCAAATTCAATGTGTGATTCAAATTAATATTGAAAACTGCTTCTTACTTCAGTGTAAAAAGGGGAACTTAGCAATTATTTTCTATGATTTGGAAAATTTATCTATATTGCATTTGCAAGGTTCCAAGGCTTTCGAAGAGCACAGAAGATTGCGAATTTGATCACAAAACATCGAGTAAGTATGATAAAAAAATATTATTTAATGAAAATCCTAAACAACTGAGTTATTTTAGAATGGGTAACAAACTTTATGATATGAGCAAAGGATAAATGAAAGTCTGTTTGGCTAATAAACAGGAAATAGCGGCTACAGCAGAAGAAATACAACACAAATATCCACAGCAGAGGCTACTTTTTTCCAAGCTGTGCTCATCCACGCCACTCTCTGATATGGCCCCAGTAAGTTACTTTTTTTGAGTTGCTATCACTTTTTTTATTATAATAAATTGTTTCGTCTTAAATGCTTCTGCTTTGGATTAATTGGCAGCCGGAGGAAACACAGCAACTTAATGGTGCCAAGGAGGAAGACCAAGAGAAGAAGAAGAAGAAAGAGGAAAAGGTACAAAATTTTAGTGCATGCTTACAATATCAATCATCTTCTATGCTGCAATTGATATAATTTCACTGTTACATGGGGTTGCACTCCCCAGGGTTGGGGATGCACCAATGGGATGGTGGGATGCCCTACAAAGTGTTTCATTGCCAAACCATACAGCAAAATGTTTTGCAGGGGATGGGTTGTGTTTTACACTTGCTGGGGATGCCTAGGTGCTCCACCATGATATCTTCCTTGAAACATTTGAAAAGGTAAAAAAAATAGTAGTGTTTGTATCATTTACAAATTTGAAATAACAACTCCAATTAGTCTTTAGATGGTATCATTTTGATTTATGCTTTTATTTTGTTTTATGATTTTAGAGATGGGGTCTCTTATGCTAGGTGCCCCAACATAGCCTCTGCTCCTGCTTCCGCTTCTGCATCCCCACATCCTGTAAACTTGGTGGAACACTATAAATTTTAAAACTTGCCCATATGGGTGAATCTAGCCTCTGCTCATTTGCAAAGGATTTGACCTTTATCAAAAGACAAATAAGCAAACAAAGGCATCCTCTAATGGAGCTGGGGTCTATGATGACTCCACGAGAATGGAAGTTGTATCTTTGCAATTAGAAAAGACCCACTCCATCATAAATTAATTTTGTTTTCATTCTTCCCCTTGTGTCTGTATTGTTAATTGAACGTGGTGGGTAAGGATGAAAAGATTGTACTCCAATTTTTGAGTATAAGACTGATCAAATTATTTTTGACTATTGACATGCCTTGCCCCTCAGATTTGCCCATGTGGAGAAATGAAGTTTAGAATAATAGTAGGTTTGTGGTATTTACTAAAAGCAGGGTTCAGGTTAATATTCAAGGGTTCATTAGTTTTTGTGTGCAACCATTATAGGCCTTGTTGCAGACAAGGGATCGTGTTTGGATAAGTTGATTGGTTCCTCAATGAAATCTGGAACTTTTGCCCACAGATATAGATTGGATGAATTTTGGATTGTGCACTATCAAATTTAACTTTTGTAACATGAGACCGTGAACTACTGTTTTGGGCCTCGGTCAACTCAATTAGTACAACTTTTTGTTAATCATGTGCATTTGTGCATCATGTCACAGATCAATATAGATTTGATACGTTAGTACTCTTCTAATGTTTTTAGTTTCCACCTTATGCAGGCCAGGGAAAAGGAGCTAAAAAAACTCAAAGCAGCACAGAAAGCTGAAGCAGCAAAAGCACAGGTTGGGAGATTAACACCTCTCATTTTTCTGTAAGGATGATTAACAGCAGTTTGCCTTTATTTTTCTGCAAATTAGGAACTGTACCTTTTTACTTTTTTTTATTACTAAATAAACTGTTCAGATGTCCCTGGGGCCTATTCTCATATTTGTAGATGCCGGCTTTTTTTTTTCACGCTGCTGAAGCTTGTATACAGGCTGAAAAGGGATCACAGCCATCAAAGAAAGCTGAGCAAAAAGCAGCAAAGAAGGCTGCGGCAGATGAAAATCAAGAAGAGTATCAAGATCCCCCAACTCCTATTGGCGAGAAGAAAAAGCTTGCTCCAGAAATGGCCAAAGCATACAATCCAAGTGCTGTGGAAGCTGCGTAAGTGCTGACAAGTTGCCCATGTGTGTTTGAGACTTGTAGTTAGTGTTTATTGTTGTCTGATGCAAATGCTATATTCTGCTATTGTTGTATCTTTTTGTTCTTATAGATGGTATCAATGGTGGGAGAAATCTGGTTTCTTTGTAGCCGATGCTAACAGTGAAAAGCCTCCATTTGTAATTGTAAGTATTCTTCCATTATTAGAATAAGAGAGATACTATAGTTAAGAGCAAGTTGAAGATGACAATTTTAGAGACAATAAAGTGACAAATGTGGATTATTCTGTATTTGGCAATGAAGGGTCTTGGCCATTCCTTAATTTTTGTATTATTGTGAATGTTTACTCTTTCATATTGCATGCAAACTTGATAAAACATACTATAAACTTAAGTTGCACAAAATGTGCAATGCATGGAAACGCAACCCCCCCTCCAAAAAAATGGGTACGCGGGGTGAACAGTATATAAAAATACAATATATATATATATATTTATTTATTTATTTTAATCGAGTTGTCAAAATAGGGGACTTTTTGACCTCTTTTTCTGGCTGGTCTTTACCAGTTTTTTGCCATGAATCTTCATGGAATTTTCAAAACTTTCAAAAACACTGCTAGATCTTACAGAGTGTGGGTGTTGGGGGTTTTCCTGTCACCTGATTTCATTTCTGAGCTTAAAATCACAACATAAATTACAGATTTTGTAGATTAAACTCACCAAATTCCGGCATAAAATCAGCCTGAAAGTTAAAAAGTCCCCTTGTTAGACAGCTCCTATTTTAATAACAGACCATCTTGCAAGAAAATAAGACTGATACACATAATGACACTTCAAAAGGAAACCCATGTCTATATTAACTCTCGTAGTGTTATTTATCCACTAACCAGATATGATTTCTGTCTCTGTTAAATTTAATGGTCAGAATCTATTTACTGCTGAAATATGCTTGCAGTTCTGAAATGTAATAACAGAAATACACTGGAAAGCAACAAATAGTTTGCAGCGGAAACACACAGAAAAATCAATCCACAGGACACAGGAAATTTACCCTGGAACCCCAACTTGGGAAAACCAGCTGTTAATGTTTTCATATTATCTTTCACCCATAGAGAAACTCAGAAAGTTATTTACAGCAGAGATAAAACCAGCTCACAGTCAAATCTGGAAATCACCTTCTCCCAGCAGTTTACAGCCTGTACAGACCTTTCAATACTGCAGTAATATCATACAGCACTGTTCAATCACTAGCAGCAGTGTACTACCCTGTTCAATCAACAATACCAGAAACGATCTGTCTTGGGCTGCATGCAGCCTTACACGTGTGATCTCTTCCCTGCAATTTTCTTCCTCTTTCTCCTTAGTGCTCAATAATAAAACTTGTGTCTGCTTCTTCATCTATAGCCTTGTTTTATAGATGTATTAAGACAAACGAAACATACCCATAAAATCTCCAAAAAGATAGAAGGCTGTAATGTTCTCTTCTGCTTAGGCATTGAGGACCAACCTGCTAACCTATGTGATTCCTGTAGGTTCGAGCGGGTACTGACAGTCAAGGAATCAGCCGAAGACTGATGCCATATATAGAAGATCTAGGGCATCAATATTATATCACCATTGGGTCGAAGAAGGCCACCAGAGCCAAAGGCCACTTACATGCATGACATCCGGGCATTATTTAATGATGCATGCATCCGATTAAGTCTCCATGCATGCATGCAAGTCAACTGCAAATTAGAAGATAAAGTGACCTAATTAGGTCAAGAGTTAGGGTTTTCGCAGTTGAAAGTTATAAAAGAAAGATAAAGTGAATGGAGAAGGCACTTATGTGAGTCGAATTGGAGAGCTCAGCGAGCTAAGTTGGGGTTGAGCGCATGCTCAGCTAACTGGTGTATTTCGGTAGCGAAATCTATTTGCCCAGGCTGGATCATCCAGGTTCAGCACTAGTTCATCATCAGGTTATATTCAGCAGTTATTTTGGGAGGTTGATTATTCATCCAGCTAGAGGGTTTCATCGTCACACCGTGTCACCGTGATCAAGAACAAAGCAATTCGTTTTCCTACCTACAGGGTTCAGAACTTTTGCATGTTACTTCCATTCATTCCGGAGCACCTCCATTACCCTTCCCCTGGAAGAAGGGCCGTTCAACTTGAGTATCAAGCAAGATATCGTCGGTGCTCCCCTTTTCTGGAGGCGCTAATCTACATGGGCGAATTGATTTGAGGAGGCCTTCACGTTTTGGGCTAGTGTGCCTCTGTTTCTTCCGCATGCTGCTTCCATCATCATCAGAGGGGTATTATAACCCTAGTGCACATCATCTGGGCTTCTAGCAGCAGTTTATTTATTATTATGGAGCTTATACAGTTTGAGAGGAGGGCGCATTCACCTGTGGATGAGGATTTGGTGTATCTCCTTATTCCTCCGGCAGAATCCTTGCATGTTGGGACCAATCTCTTCACCCTCAGCTGATCTATATACTGGTATGTACATGCATTGATTTCCTATTTTATAACATCTCAGTATTTTTCTAGGGCACATATTTGCATGCAACGGCATGCATGCAAAGTTCGGGGTTTGCTTTCCTATTTGATTAAGGAATAAGTCTATTGGCCATCTACAATATAGACATAAACAGGAAAATATCAGTTTGGGATATTACAAAGGCTGACATTAAATCTCATCTCCACTTTTAGATCAACGGTTGTGTTTTTCAAAGTCACCTAAAGCGACATTAGAAAACTTTGTCTTAAGTAAACATTAATTAGTAAACATTAGAAGGACTTGTCGATCTATCAAGCTACGATTGTGGACAATTCCTTAAAAGGTCTTAAACTCCATGGAGATGATCTGACTCTCCCCCACCAACAATTTGTAGATGATACCTTGCTAATGGGAATCCCTACAATCCAGAAAACCTTAGCTCTCCAAGCCATTTTGAATACCTTCATGGATGCCTCAGGTACCACCCTCAACCAAGAAAAATTGTGGATCTTTTTTTTAGATGTTCCCTTGGGTGTCCAAACTAACATCTCCAGACTTCTTGGTTTTAAAAGGAGCCCCCTTCCATTCATCTACTTTGGTGCCCCTCTTCTAGTTGGCACTTGTAATAATTCCTTTTGGGAAGATTTAATCTCAAAACTTATGGAAAGACTAACCCTAAGCTAGTGGGAAGACTAACCCCAATCAAATATGTCCTCCAAGCTCTTCCTACCTATCTCTTTTCCATCTTAGCTGCTCTAAAAATAATCCTTAACTCCATCTGCTCTCTTCAATGTATTTTTTATGGGTAGGCTACAAAAATCTGAAAATGGGCCCTCGTATCTTTGGACAAAACTTTGCAAACTTAAGCATGCTGGGGGACTAGGACTAAGAGACCTAGAATTGGAAAACAAAGCTATGGGAGCTTAAATTTTATGGAGATGGCAATAGAATCCAAACACCCTTTGATGTAAACTTTGGAAGAGGAAGTGCGCTCCACAAATAGATCCTCAACACCTTGTCAGAATCAAAGGAGACAGACAACGATCAATGATTTAGAATACCTCTTGGCAAAACATAGACCTAATTTATAACCATTGCTTTTGGCAGATTTGCAATGATAGATCAACTCGGCTCTAGGAGGATGCATGGAATCAACTGCCCAAGTTAGAAAGCAACCCAAAATGGATAAACCTTAAGTAGGATATGCTCCATCAGGACAAAATTTGGGTTTGTCAATACTAGAAAACTGAAACTCCCATAGGAAAATTACATTTTGGATTGATAGCAACAACATGCAGAATTATTCCAACTCCCCCTATTTGGACTCTTTCTGGAATGAACTCCAAGGAGCATATTTCTTCCTAAGATGAGGATAAATTGAGATGGGGAAACAACATTGGGCACCTTTTCTGTAAAACGAGCATACTCCATTCTTACCAATCATTAACAAAACACTCAACCTAATCAATGGAACCATATATGGAAATGGAAACTATGGCCTAAGAGAGCTACCTTCCTTTGGCTCTTAGTTCAAAGGAAGACCTTAACATGGGACAAACTCCTAAGAAGATGCTTTATGGGATCCTCTCAATGCACTCTATGTCGATAATCAGAAGAAATTCAAGAGCATCTCTTCAACCAATGCCACTACTCAAACTAACTATGAGATAAACGATCTTATCTTTTCGACAAATTGACAGAGATAGAAGCAATATCCCTCAGACCATATTCCGATGGAGAGACTGCTTTTCAAAATCTTGGGCTCAATAGGATTTGGCAATTATTTTCGGGGCTTAATTCTATGGAACATATGGAAGGGAAACAATAAAAGAATCTTCAAATCCGTCTCTCAATTGTAGAAGATTTTTAAACTTATGGAGCACCATTCATTGCAACATTATAGAATCAATCCAACATCAAGGATGGTCTCAAAAGGATTTGGAAGGAAATACTAAATGAATTGGTTCGGTTCTGATAACAGTGGTCTGGATGGTCTAATTGTAACAAAATTGAGTGGAATAGGGAGATAATAGGTAGTGTTAGACTAGGGTGCACTCCCAAGATAGGGGGGGTGCCCTACTTGCTTTGGAGATGGGGAAATCCAATGTGAAACATTCCACGATGCTCTCTTTTCAGGGGGGCACGGGTAAATGGTTTACCTAAAAATGGAAAAGCTTTCCCTTTCTGGGGAGTGCCCATGTGTTCCCCATGAAAAACAGGACACTAGCATGATCCCCTTGGGAAATGGGGATGCCTGGGTGCTCCCTATGAAATATGAAATTATAAATGTCATTGGTTTTCATATATTTAATTTTAAATTTGGTTAGGTTTTTGGACGTGGTCCCCTATGTTGGGAACCTTGTTGTCTTTTGTGACGTTGCCTAAAATGTAGGGGGTGTTTCCACACGTCCCTTAGATGCATTTTTCTGTTTCCATATGAAACTTGGTCACTTAAAACTCCTCACATTGAGAATAGCTTCTATTTAGAACTCCTCTCCATTCTCACATTTTTCGCAAATGCCATTTATTTATTTATTTTTACCTAGGAAAGTGTTCCCCTAGGTGACTTAAGCCTTAGTCACTTAAAAGGGGAAATAAAGTGACCATTGCATTAAATGACTTAAGTGGAGCATTTAATGTGACTTTAGAGATTAAAGTCAAGTTTGATAAATTTAAGTGGGTGAGGGAAATTAATTTTTATGAGAAATTAAATGGAGCATTTGTTGTTATCCCTAGATCTGATCTAATCTCAGCCATTGGATTAGATGCTCTCTCACCTACCTAGGGTTTAGACAAAAGCAAGGGAAAAAGGCAAAAATGCATTCATTTTTGAGAGAAGGGTGAAGAGAAGAGAGAGCTGAGAAAGGAGGCACGAGTTTCGGCGCACCCGACAAAAGTTTTACTATGGGCACAAATATCGAGACAACAATTTATTGCTTGCATAGATTTCGAGGAAGACCGTACAACCATCCGTACAGTACAGATTCTAGGCCCATTATTCAAGGAAAACTCAGGCACAAATTTCGAGGAGATTACAGGCACGTTTACCGAGGCAGTAGACATCGTTTTTGTGGCACAGATTTCGAGGCCGTATGTTGATGTATATGTAACTTCGGAATGTATTCTTCTATGTATCTTATGTATTGTAACTCGATGTTTATTCCGGGATGTTTCTATTATGTATTTGAGTCATGTGGTCATGCCTCGATGTTCCGATCGGGAGGATTAATAATGTAAATAAGTCATTAGGTAAGTCCCCACAGTTTCGGGGCACTTGAGTTATTATACACTAATTAAGGTGTAGGCTTGGGTAAGTAATATTAGGTCGAGCCTACGTGTGAAAGTGCAATTCAAGTGAACGGATGAATATAAATAGAGAGTGAGAGTCTCTCTATTTATCACTTGTGAAATACATCACTTGCTCTCTCAAGTGTGGCGCATTATTGGAGAAGGAAATACTTTGGCTTGACAGAAGACAGAAGGCTACTGCTGTGTTGGGAGTACATCTTACTGTTTTGGGTTTCACATCTTGTGGTGATACTATCTTAGAGGAAGTTGCGGGGTTTTCTCCATTTATGGTTTCCCCGATCAAAACTCTTTGTGTTTCTTGTCTCTTGTGATGTGCTTATGTTATTGCTGTGCTTGTTATTCTCTCAGTGAAAAGATCCTAACATAATGCTAGCTTAAATGTTGAAAAACTAACATGGTATCAGAGCTAACCTGAGAAGAAGACATTGTGCAGCTACAGGAACTAGGGCTTCTTATTTTGTGGATCTTCCTCCACATATTTTCAGCAAAAGTATGCTAGGATGACTCTCCATTGAAGGGTGCATCTTTTTGTCGATGCAGAATTCAATTTCAAGCATTTTCAGTTTCAATGTGGAAATTAGGGCTTTCTATAGAATATGAATTTTTGAGTGAGACCAGCATAGTATTTTTCTCCTCATCAAAACCGAAGTTTAGAGACCTGGATCAAGAAATTTGGTTGGGTGAAACTCCAGGAAAGTCAAACCCTAGTTTGACCCTGAGCTAGGAGAAACCCTAAATACTAAAACTGCTAAGTTTTGGTACAGTCGTTATATTCCGATATTGGCGAAGTCTCAGAAGCTGAAAATTGCAGGGGCCGAAGATAAAATCCTGATGAAGCTTGTGTCCAAAAATCAGACTCAGATTCGCTGTACTCCAGGAGATATGATCTCTCCAAGTTAGGGCTCCAGCCTCTTCCAGAAATCATCCATAAACAGGACACCTGGGGAGAATTACAATATCTTGGGCTACAGAGGTCCAAATGGAATTCCTAAAGATGTTCCAGAAAAGGCACGGACTGTACTTTTTGTGGTTCGAAGATCAGACTCAGAAGATGAACCAGTGACATGTGGCATGCCGTACAATTTCACTGTTCTGAACAGTCCTGTAACAGGTCACCTTGGGAAAAGGATCATAAAACCCAAATGGTGAAACCAATTCTGATGAAACTTGCGGTGTTGGATCAGGGACATGCGAGGTTACCTTAGTGCGAAATTTCAGACACAGAGGAGTAGTAATTTCGGAGATATCACAGAAACAGTAACAGGCATTTCTGCAGAAGAAATCAGAAAATTAGGGCTTCCTGTTCCGGGAGCTTCCCTCCACTGTTTTCAGAAAAGGAGTACATTGGACAGCTCCATTTGAAGAGATCTATCTGTTTGTCCAATTAGATCTGAAAGATTCCAAGTTTTTAAAATTAGGGTTTCTGTGACAAACCCTAGATCAGCGAACTCCGGGACAAGGACGGACACCTCAAATCGGTAAGACCTAATCCTTTGCTATTTCCATTTGAGGTTCTCATTTCAAAGTGATCTATCACATCAGCTTGGTGACAAGCTTGCGGAAGTTAACAACTTCCAAGCCTGGAAGTATATGATCTCTCTGAAGAAAATGGATTGGACACCTACATGAGTATGGAGGTTCCAGTTTCAGAGGGAGACGAGGTTAGAAGCCTTTCACAAGAAGAACTTGGTCAAGGCCAAAGAAGACATCATGCTCATGCTGCAGAGGATGATGAACCATCCAGAAAGAGATCCAGATATGAAAGTGAAGATTCTTCAAGCAAGGATGAATATGTTCTGATATCAGCTCTCATAGGTAACATTACTCATGGAAGTGATGATTCACTTATAGACAGTGGGGCTTCCAAACATATGACGAGATTCAAGGAATCCTTTGTAAGACTGTCAGAACATGAATCACCTCACAAGGTGAAACTAGGAGATGACTACCAATATCCAATAAAAGGTAGTGGGGAATCTTCATTCAAGCTAGACTCTGGTAAGTCTCTAACAATGAAAGAAGTATTGTTTGTGCCAGGATTGAAGAAGAACCTTCTCTCTATTTCAGCATTGATGCAAAAGGAATGCGGGCTGCATTCATAGATGGTCAAGTCATCATATGGCCAAAAGGAAAGACTATCGATGATGTGGTAGTGATTGAAGAACAAGAAGGAGGCTTGTACAAATTGAAGGGATATTTAGAAC
>LPNX010370124.1:1054466-1068594 GCA_001517045.1 Pseudotsuga menziesii | reverse complement strand
CTTGTCTCTTGTGATGTGCTTATGTTATTGCTGTGCTTGTTATTCTCTCAGTGAAAAGATCCTAACATAATGCTAGCTTAAATGTTGAAAAACTAACACCGTATAGATGCATTTATTGCAGTCCGTACAGTATGTTTTTGTGACTGTTTTAGCACAGAAATCGAGGACAGGCTTTGCTGTGTTTTTCAGGCACATTTTTCGAGAAGAAAGTGCACAAAAATCGAGGCAGCACTTGCACAGAAATCGAGGCAGCTTGCTGGGTCATTTTACTGGGTTGAGATAAGTTGTATTTTGACTATAAATGACTGTCTGAAATTTTCCTAGAAGGAACAATAAAATCTCTCTCTGACTGGTTTTCTCCTTGTGGGTTTTTCCAGGGCCATTGGCCAAAAATTTCTGAGTACTGTGTGTTGAATGGTGTGCATTTATTTACTTTTTGTCCATGAAAAGAATGAAGTTACAACAGTGTTTTCAAGTCTGAAATTTAAAGTTATTTCCAGCTATTTATTTTTCTAATTTCGGCAATAAACTAAGACATATTTTAACTTTTAAATTGGAGGCTAAAACTTGTGAAAAATCTACATGGTATCAGAGCTGAGTTGGGCAGAAAACTAATTTTTGCAGACAGAAAAGTCATTTCCAGAATTAAAAAAAACTCTTGTGACAGTAGTACCATTTTGTTGAAACTTGTTCTTTGAGTAAAATGTCTTCCGTCGGACTGAGAATGGAGGATAGGCTAAATGGGGAAGGGAACTTTGTCCCATGGAAGGCCTGGATATTGCTTGTGTTGAAGGAAAATGAGCTGTGGGATGAGGTATTCAATCATACTACAACTCACCCCATTGTCATTCCAAGAGCTACTATTGATTTAGTAGCATCGGTTGGCTTTGAGAAGGACATTAAGGCCAGGAGGATTATCTTGGATGCTGTTAAAGACCATGTTATTCCACACATTTCAACGAAGGATCGTGCACATAGGAGTGCTATAGGAGTGGTTTGACCGCATTGTTTCAAAGCTCTAATGAGAATAGGAAGATGGTTCTGAGGGAGAAGCTGAAGAGTATCAAGATGGGGTGGTTGGGGTGGTTGTTATTGGTCCTGAGCTAGTGTGGATAGCCTTGAATGGGGTGACACAACCTTGGGCTGTGTTTGTACAGGGTTTGGTGGCTACGGAGAACCTACCTTCATGGGCCAGGGTCTATGATGATTTTGTTTAGGAGGAGACTCGGAGGGGTCTTTTGCAGTGTAGTGCTTCTACTGGTAGGGAGGATGAGGAGGATGTGGCCTTGACAACGAAGGGGAAGAAGAAGAATAAGAAGAGTCCTAAGAAGGGTGGGGCCAAGCAGTAGGATGGGCAGAAGAAGGATCTGAGCACTGTAAAGTGCTTTGCATGTCATAAGATGGGACACTATGCTGGGTAGTGTCCGAACAAGAAGAAGAAGCAGCAACATACAACTTCAGTGGAGGTCGATGACTTTGCAGCGAGATTTCAGAGTGAGTTCTCTGTGCACTAGGCATATTGATATAGAGAGAGCATCTATTATCACCAGTGCGGATGTTGATAGAGAGAGGGAGTTTTCCTTGGTGACAGACCATTCCTACAGTGCATCTGCTTCTAGCACTTGGTATATTGATAGTAAAGCCTCGAGCCACATGATAGGTGCTTGTGAGATGTTCATCGAGCTTTCACAGATAGAGACTGATGTGGAGGTGGTGTTGGGAGATGACTCAGTTGTCAGAGCAGTTGGGCATGGGACCATTATCTTTTAGAGGGAGTCCATGAATCCCATGGTGTTGAGAGATGTATTGTATGTACCTGGGCTGAAGAAGAACCTAGTTTCAGTTTCCATGATTGAGGATCAGGGTGTTGGGGTGTCCTTCCTAGATGGACATGTGGATATGTTTCCCAAGACTGTAGGACCATTTGCTTCAGTTGCCATAGGAGCTAGATGTGGGAAATTGTACAGGCTCTTGTTTTAGCCTCAGCATGCCTTGGCACATACCAACGACAGTGAGCTTTGTGAGCTTTGACATAGGAGGATGGCTCACTTGCATCATCTAGCTTTGGGTTTGTTGAGACATATGGTTACATGATTACCAGAGTTCAGCACAGGGCAGAGTAATGTGTTTGCAGGGGGTGTGCTTTGGGAAGGTACACCAAGACTGCTTTTCCGAGCAATGATAGCAGGTTAGCAGGGACTCTTTACTCTATACATTCAAATTTGTGTGGACCGATGTCTTCTGTTTCCTTGAGAGGATATGAGTATTATGTGACATTCATTGATGACCATTCTAAGAAGACCTGGATCTACTTTCTGAAGAGCAAGAAGTTCGAGAAAGTTTTGCAGAGGTTTCAAGAGTTCAAAGCTCTTGTGGAGAACCAGACAGGGAGGAAGATCCGAGTTCTCAGATCGGATAACGGGGATGAGTATACCTCCAAGGAGTTTGATGGATATTGCAGACAGGAGGGTATTAGGAGACAGTTCCTTATACTCCAGAGCAGAATGGGGTGGTGGAGAGGAAGAACAAGTCTATTGTTGGAGCAACAGAGCTATGTTACATGACTGGTCTCTTCCTTTCTTTCTCTAGGTTGAGGCTTGCAGCACAACTCTATATCTTCAGAAAAGGAGTCCCCATCGTGCCGTGGGGAACATGACACATGAGGAGTGTTTTTCAGGCAAGAAGCCTAAAGTCAGCGATTTTCGGATATTTGGTAGTTTGACTTACTCTCATGTCCCTTCTGAGAAGAGGACAAAGTTGCAGCCCATTGCAGAGAAGGGCATCTTTGTAGGCTATGATGAGATTTCGAAGGCCTTTCGTATTTACCTTCCTTCTCAGATGAAAGTTGTTGTGAGAAGGGATGCGAAGTTTGAGGAGGAGCGGGCCTTTAGGAAGTCAATAGAGTTAGAGTAGGGAGAGCAAGAGGTTCCTGCACCTTAGGTTGTTACACAGGTACCATCAGTGTAGCGGACAAGATCACAGGTTTTCGGAGTTACTGAACCACATAGTGCAGGGATAGGTTCACCAGTTTCAGTGGTTTAGCCAGCAGGGTCTTGGGGGCAGGTTTTGGGTCTCAGATTACAGGTTCACCGTATAGGGGATTAGGATCAGGATCACATGGTACACCCGTTGTTGGTACAATAGCTTTTGGTTCACAGGTTATTGGGGTTTCCACCTCTGGTAGTTCTTTAGATGATGACCGACTAGTGTGGGAGCAACATCCAAAGAAGAAGATACCTAAGTGGCTTTGAGACACTTTGAAGGAAGCTCAAGAGGTCTATTCAGATGCCTGACAAATTGGGCATGCTTTTGATTACTAGTTTACGTGATTCAGAGCCTTCTACTTTTGAGGAGGCCTCCCAACATCATGTTTGGCGAGATGCCATGATGGATGAGTACCATTCCATCATGAAGAACGATGTGTGGGAGATAGTTCCGAGACCTGAGGGGAAGTCAGTGGCGACTTCTCGATGGCTTTACAAGCTAAAGCATGCATCGGATGGGAGTTTGGAGAAGTACAAGTCCATGTTTGTAGCGCGGGGGTTTTCACAGGTTGAGGGTGTTGATTATGATGAGACTTTTGCCTGACAAATTGGGCATGCTTTTGATGGCTAGTTTACGTGATTCAGAGCCTTCTACTTTTGAGGAGGCCTCCCAACATCATGTTTGGTGAGATGCCATGATGGATGAGTACCATTCCATCATGAAGAATGATGTGTAGGAGATAGTTCCGAGACCTGAGGGGAAGTCAGTGGCAACTTCTCGATGGATTTACAAGCTAAAGCATGCTTCAGATGGGAGTTTGGAGAAGCACAAGTCCATGTTTGTATTGCGGGGGTTTTCACAGGTTGAGGGTGTTGATTATGATGAGACTTTTGTGCCGGTTGCTTGTTATACTTCGATCAGGGCTTTGATTTCCATTGCGGCGGAAATGGGTTGGAAGATCCATCAGATGAATGTGAAGACCGCATTTCTCAATGGAATCATACAGGAGGAGTTTTATGTTGAGTAGCCTTAGGGATTTGAGTTTCATGAGAGAGAGTCTCATGTTTGTAGGCTGAAGAAAGCCTTATATGGGCTAAAGCAAGCTCCTAGAGCTTGGTACTCCAGGATCGATTCTTCCTTGCAGAGGATGGGGTTTCAGAAGAGTGAAGCAGATCCGAATCTCTACTTCATCATGGTTGGAGATGATCCGCTTATTCTTTTGTTATATGTTGTTGACTTGTTTATCACAGGGGGAGAGAAACCCATTGCAGCTTGCAAGAAGGATCTTTCTACAGAGTATGAGATGACATATATTGGGTTGATGCACTTTTTTTTGGGATTGGAGGTTTGGCAGGAGCCTGGACATATTTTCTTGGGACAAGGAAAGTATGCGGTTGATGTTTTGAGGAGATTTAGGATGGAGGCTTGCAGGCCGATGTTGACACCGATGATCACCAACTGGAAGAAGCTTCATGCTTCTGAGGTAGAGTTGGTGGATCCTACATTATACCATCAGCTCATTGGTTCATTGATGTATTTGGTCAACTCTCGGACATATTTGTGTTTTGCAGTGAACACTTTTAGTAAGTTCATGGTTGAGCCTAGGAGTGTGCACTGGGTAGCTGCAAAACATGTTTTGCGAAACCTAGCAGGGATAGTGGATTATAGTCTGGACTACAGGAGGTCAGATGGGATCAGGTTGGTTGGCTTCACAGATTCAGATTGAGCAGGTAGTGTGGCAGACCGGAAGAGCACTTTTAGATGTTGTTTCAGTTTGGGCTCGACAATAGTGTCGTGGTTCAGTCGGAAGCAGAAATTTGTTGCTTTGAGTTCTGCTAAGGTTGAGTAGATGGCAGCTAATCAGGCCAATTGCGAGGCGTTGTGGCTTTGCAAGTTGCTGGTGAATTTATTTGGTCAGGAGTTGAAGCCTACGGTGATCTACAGTGACAATTAGAGTTGCATTTAGCTTTCTGAGAATCCAGTATTTCATGCCCGGTCAAAGCACATTGAGATCAGGTATCATTTCATCCGAGATTATGTTCAGAGAGGAGCAGTGATTTTACAGTACATTTCCACTAATGAGCTGGTTGCAGATATTCTGACGAAATCTTTAGGGAGGGGCAAGTTTGTCTTTTTCAGGGACAAGTTGGGACTGGTGCAGAACACCTTCCTTGGTAAGAGGGAGTGTTGATTTTTGTACCTAGAAAAGTGTTCTCCTAGGTGACTTTAGCCTTAGTCACTTAAAAGGGGAAATAAAGTGACCCTTGCATTAAATGACTTAAGTGGAGCATTTAATGTGACTTTGGTTGCTTTTCCATGCAAAGTATGAGATTCAGTTGGCTTTTAATATCTTCTCACATACCATTTTTATGTCGATACTTTTTTGGCCACTTGTTTTCCTCATTATTTATCATTGTCCGATATGATATCTTTTTCTTCTTCTCTTTGCCCTTGCTCTTTTGACTTAAATCCCGGTTCAACAAGATCGAGTGCCTATAGCAGAATAATCACACATATAACAATGTAGCTACTATCTCCACTAACTAGCATCCCTGTGACCAGCATGGAATCCCCCTCTAGGATATAGTATGTCTAGGATACTGTCCAACGTAAAACAATTTTGATTACCGTACATAATTTCTTATGAATTGGAAATATGCATGCAATAATCCAGGTCACCACAACTACGATCAAGGATTCAACTAAACAAATACACATGCCATCATATAAAATATCACCATAATCACAAATACTTGAAAATATACAGAAAATAATAATGCATTGACCATGCATTAGATCCTAGGTCAAAGTGTTCATTGTTCATACCAGCTCCAAAATTGGGAAAGAGGAAAGATAAAATGCAAAAAAATTTAGAAATATTCCCTTTATTTTAGATAACCTCCCATGATTGCCAACTGTAGCACAAGTACAGGTTGCAATCCATTCTTGTTAAATATTCAGCCGGCTGCCTTATTAATGCAAAATTTTGTCATTAATGACGTTTATTGTTGCATTCATATGGTCAAAGACCATCATTAAATTCACAATAAATGCTATAAGAATTAGTTCCAAAGCAACGTTTTTGCTGGCACAAGCAATTCCCATGTCTTCTTTTCCTTCAAAATCCTAATTGTTGTGAAATAAATTCTCAGATACATGCCTTGAGATGATGGAAATAATGATGCTACGAGATAGATGATAGTGTATTTATACTAGTTGCAATTCATGGGGATGGCCTCCCGATGGACGTGCAACTTAGTTAACACCCCAATTGGATTGGTTGACATGTAACTTAACTCTCTCAGTGTGTCCTAGCTAACATGCATCTAACCTTTTTCACATCCAAGCCACCGTCTAACGGTGGTTCCTTGTGCCATGTAATCATAATCATGATCAAATCATTATAATATTTTTAGATCATAGGATTGTCAGTGACATAGGAAAGAGCAGAAATATTTGGTGTTAATCAATTTTTCACTCCCACAGTAGTGTATATATTTTGTCTTATAAACCATATTTGGACTGTACAAGTTTTAATAAATATTAATAGTTCTTTGTTTCTTAATTAAGAATTTTTTTTTGTTTATTTCAGGTTTTGCCACCACCAAATGTTACAGGTGCACTACACATTGGGCATGGTCTTACCTCTTCTATTCAGGTAGTACTGTAATTCATTTATTTTTATTATTGGCCTTGTCATAACAATTTCATCTTTCCACTTTGTATGCCATTTTCTTTTTCTTTGCTCTGTTTTGTTGTAACATATTTTTTTCATCTAGGATACTATCATCAGGTGGCGTAGAATGAGTGGTTACAATGCTCTTTGGGTGCCTGGAATGGACCATGCCGGTATAGCAACGCAGGTTTGAGTGTTTGTGAATTCTTCCAGTAAACATTATTTTCTCATGGTGCCAATTTGTATAAGCAACACAATACATGCAAAAAGCTTTTATAGAAAGTGGGGATTAGTGGCTTGTGCTGGAAATTACGTAGCACTGCTTAAAGCAAATAATAAATCAAATTGAAATGCACACTTATAAACTAACCCTGAGACATCATTGCCTTTAGACCCCTGTGGTCCAATGTAACTGAGAATTGCATCACTTAAGTACATTGACATGTACTTGATTATAGGTGGTTAGCACATTGCAATACAATCATCATGTTACAAATAAAGCATCACACCATTCTCAGAAATATGCAAGGATCCTAAGGGTTCCCAGTCCATTTACTGGTTAGTTAATCTCGATCTTCAAACAGTTGACCCTAGAAAGTGGTCAGTAAGGTGGGGTAGTACAAGGTGTGCTTCTTGTGAAAGAGAATATGACAGAAAGTATTAGAGTTCGTCGAATGGCTGAAAGGAGTTTACATCATTTTATAGAAATAAAGCTACGTTCTTTTACAATGGAGATGTCTGTAGTCTTCCCTAACCAAAGTGGTTGAGGGATGATCGTAGGTAAGGCCAAAATAGAGATGCTTATGCATATGTTTGAACTATTCATCATACCAGTGGTTCATAGGATAGATACCAAGAGGATGGGCATTAGTGGTGTGGCAAGTGTGTGAGGATAAAAATCAAGATTGATCTCCCAAGGAAACCTAGATGGTAGGTCATATTTGGGATTTGGTTGTATAGTACGGGAAGAGAACTGGGAAATGTGTGGGACTAATTCTGAAAGGCTGGAGGCATAGGCATCAACAAACTCGATGTCGAAGTGTATTGTCATACATGACAAGTCATGTGGGTGTGTGGGGGCTGAATCAATGGGTGTAGGGGGGGGGGTAAATGCAATGTACATATGGTCACCAATAGTGAGAAAGGGAGATAGACAAGGAGATCTCAAATATGCATAAGAAGAGCATGGTGGGCCAAGACAAAACGTAATACTCTAGCACCCATGTTTTGAGGGAAACAAGTGTGCAGGAATCTGATATGCACGAGAGACATTGAAAAGCAAGAGGCTGTGGGATTCTCCAAGCTGGATTAGAGATGCTGTAGACACTGAGAGGGGGGGTGAATCAGTGTGCAGCCAATTTCAACCTTTTCACAGTTTATCAGGGTTAGCTACCAATTCATCAATTCATTACTCTATCATAAACATTTCATAAACATCTTCCAGATCATCATTCATAAATCAAAAGCAGTTAAACCATCAAGAGTCATAACACAGAAGAACACCACATCATATGAATTTGTAATCTTTTTATATTATTTGGGTCCGGCTACAACCATTAGGCGAAATCAGCACCTACTGATAAATAGAGCACCTACTCTTAATCCAGGACCCTGCCTAGTTTTCTTAGACCCTGCTAAGAAGTGTTTGAGGTATCCTAACCTCAGAAGCAAGACAAGCTTGCTTTTACATTAAGGCTTATTGTCATCATACACAAGACAACTCTGTCATATCATCAACACTGCTTGTCACCTGAATCCACATTCCAACTCAACCAACTGCTGCAAATCATCTCTGCTCATCATATAAATTCTGCTGTAACACTAACAACACTGCTGGCCATTCATTCTTCACTTCATCACCATCGTGTTATGGATGTACTGCTGTAGGTGTATTATGGATGCACTGCTGTACTACTGCTTGTACACTACTATACACACCCTCAGACTTCATTAGTCATGCAGACCCAGTCAATTCTGAACTTGTGCATACCATGCTTGTCAAGTTCAACATAGTCAAGCATTCAGCTTTGTGACTGTCAAGCATCAACTCAGATTAGGGCTGCCATCATACACCATCAATCTCTAATACTGTTCCATCAATTTTCAATAGAAAATAAAGACTTCAGACTGTTTGTAAATATCAAACTCAGACTGGGCATTATCGTCACAGTCTTCACTTTGCCATCAAATACAGGACCATGCACAAATGCTGAGAAACTTGGACTGTCCAAACACGATAGAAGATTCAGGACTGTCACTTAGCAACAAAAGAACATCAGAATCAACTCACCGATAATGTAACCTCTATCTGTTGAGATAAATGGATCTGAGGCTGCCTCAGGTATGTACAAGCTCAGAGGTTTGATCTCATCTCTTCAGTAATCTGCTCATGCTATCAAATGTCTGCACAAGAGCAACACTCCAAGAAATGTAGCAGTTTCAACACCCCAATGTGCTGGTGTGAGAAGAATAGAGCTTGCTGGTTCTCAGTCTTCTTGAAATCAAAGCATATAATCTTCAATCAAAAGATGCAGTCATAAGAGAGGTAAGATCCTCAAATCAACAGCATCAGATCTGGCAGCCTTATCAGGTATCCTTATATGTTCCGGTGAAACTAGGAGAATATTCTCTGGCTTTAAGTCCGTGTGTGTAAGTTTGAGATCATGCATATATGCAACAGCCTTGAGAAGCTGACGAGAAAAATCTCGAACAAGATCAACAGAGAAGGGGCAGTGGTTAAAAAAACATACAGACTCGGTCCAAGCTTCTCACAAACAATGCACACATGACTTCGGTAATCAAACCAATTCTTAAATTGTAAGCACCTCGTTTACCAGCTTTATCATGATTTTCAAGTGTACGCAGAACATCAATTTCAATCACTGCTGCAGCCGATATTTTGGTACATTTCGCACAACCTTAATGGCTACATATTCTTTCTTTTCTTGATCCCAACACTCCAGAACTTGCCCAAAGGTCCCTGGCAATATATAGTGGATTAACAGCCTTCTCTGAGATCAGGAAATAATATACAGTGCACTGGTACAGAGTCCTGTAGATGATTGTTTGTTGGAGTACGATGGCCCTTCCTTCCCTGATCTCTGAGTAACAAGAAATACCTCCCAAAATCAGCTCCACGTGACATGAACACGCCCAGCAGGAGAAGGGTATCCACCGAGTAAATATACAGAATTCTTTAATCAGCAAGAGGAGACAGGAAGGCCCACGATTTCAATGAGATCTGGACAAGCAAATAACTGATTGAAAAGACCACGATTTATGTAGCAACTTTGCTGTAGCAAATGGTAGAGAGAGTTGAGTGTACACAGTTGATGGGTAGCGTCCTCCACAGTCTAAATATTCCTCAGTCCATCGATTTCATCTTTTCATTAAAAAAATAATTCAGACTGCCGTGAAAGCCCAAGCACGTCCAAAAATGGACTGCCAGCAAAATTCTCCTCAGATAAAAATTAGGGACTGCTGTTCCAAAAAAAATTCTTCACAGCTCCAAAAAGGTTTCCACGCAGAGATTTTTCTGCTCCACAAAAATGCCCTGTGTCTACTTCATCGATTCGCAGAGTTCTCCCCATCAAAACCCCGCAACTCAAAGTGAAATCGTGGGGGGTATTTTACTAGATTTCAACAAAAAAAAATGGAGCCGACCACCTCTTCCTTTTTTTTATTTTATTTATGAAGCCGACTAGTAGTTTTCCACCAATTATGGAGCCGACTTCATATTTATTTTCTTTGAGCCGACCTCTAATTTTTATTATTATTATTGGGCCGACATTACATAACCATTTTCTCAAAACGCCAAAATTCTTCATCATTACGAGCAGCCAGGCGATTTATTTCTCTTTCACTAGGCACATCTGTTCCTAAAGAGTAAGAACCCCTGCGCATGATCTCCTCAAGCATCTCTCGTCTATCTTGAGCTGTGGAGGTGTTGTTGAAAAGGCCAGCCTGGATAACCTTAGCATCGATCCCTCTTTTCTGTTTTGCACATTCAAGGATCTCTTCCTCAATAGAACCAACACTGACCAAAACAAAAACACGAACCTCCTTCTTTTGACTGATTCGATGTGCACGATCCTCTGCCTGCTGATCCATTTGGGGATTCCAATCACTATCAAATAATATCACAGTATCAGCAGTCTGTAAGTTGAGACCAAACCCACCAGCTCGGGTACTCAAAAGAAACATGAAGTATGGAGAAGCTGGCTCCTTAAATTTCTGAAGTAAAACCCCTCGATCTTCTGTTTTAGTAGTTCCATCTAACCTCATAAACTTAAATCCATATAAATCCAAGTAAATTTCTCGGATATCCATAAGACAAGTCATTTGAAAAAAAAAAAACAGCACCCTATGCCCTGCCCTTTGCAGCTTGGGTAGCAAGCGATCGAGCAGTTCGAATTTCCCTGATGCCCGAACAATTTCTTCTTTTCTACGCATATCATACTCCCCCCAAAAAAACAAGTATGGATGATTACAGCATTTCTTGAGTTGCATAGATAAATTCAATAGACTCTTGGATTTACCAGAACCTTGTTCATCTTCTCCTCATTGAAGTAATTGGGTCTCCATTCACAATCTATTCCAACGATATTAGCATTAGAAAAATGGCGTGAAGCTTCAGCCAAGCCAGCAATTGTTTCAACCCAAATAACATTTTCTTTTGAAACAAAGTCTTGCAACCGCAAATACTGAATCATAGGGGGAACTCCATTAACTGAACTAAGTCATGGCGAGAGCAGAGATCAGCTGCCTTTTCTGCATCACCAATTTCTTGTGCCAAGTCAACCTTTCCTTCACAATTTCTTCAAGGTTCTAAAAGCTTCCTCAACGTCTACTAGACCTTCAAGACCATCTCTAGGAGTTTTGAGCATGATCAGCTGGGTGGTGGCATCAATGACATCATGAACATGTTGGCATCAATGACAATTTCATCAACAATCTCCCCCTTTGTCATTGATGACAACAACTCATGCTCCCCCTATGAACATGCTCCCCTTTTGTCTTCATCTCTCCCTTTGTCTTCATCTCTCCCCCTTTGGCATCAGTGGCAAAGGGTGTCCACATACCTATCACTGAAACCTCTGATCACTGTTGATTGCTCCCCCTGTCAATATGCATGATCTTAGGACCTGTCTCTATGCCTGGAGTAACCATCCTTTCTCCTATGAGTTCATTCTCCAACCTCATGAACTCAAGGAGTGCTAAGGTCTTTGAGAGACCTTACACTTGGCTTGCCATATGGCAGCCATCCTCTCTGCTCTGATCAGCTTCTCCTATCTGCAACTGCTCGGTCTTCCTCGTCCATACCTGCTTCTTGACATCTGTTCTTTTAGCATCTGTTCCTTCATATTCCTTGCTGGTTTTTTTGGCTGAGCTATATGTTAGTCTTCTCATATCATTCCAACAGTTTTGTGCTTTGTGCCCAAATTTGTTGCATGACCAGCACCTCACTGAGCTGTTGGAACTTCCAATACTTCTTTGATCTACTTCATTTCTCCATGCCTGAGCATATCCCTGACTGTAGGCATTTGTCTTCTGATCTTCAAATCTTCTTGCTGATATGTACGAAGTACTTCTTCTTGGTTGACTTCTTTGACTGGCACATTCATGTGCTTTGTGTCCAGACCCACTGCAGGAGTAGCATCTCACTGTGCGACATGTGGCAGCAACATGTCCGACTTGATTGCATGTCCAACATTTAACTGTGACATTGGGGCTTCCAGCCCTTCTTCTTCCATGGAACCTACAATCCATAGCCTTATGACCAAAGTTAAAACAAGAATAACAATAGCCATTGAAACCACTTTCATACCTGGATCTTGGAGCTGTTTCCTTTATGAAGTTGCTTTGATGACCAGACCTAACTCCTTGTTTCACCTTTGACCTTCCAAACTCCTTGTTGACATGTGCAGGTGCCTGGGGGGCAGCTTTGGACGTTGATGGACCTGCTTCTGGAGTCTTCAGAAACCAAGTGTCATCTTCAAGTTTTTCTTTGTTCTTCTTGTAACCAAGACCAGTCTTGTCGAGCGGAGATCTTTGGCAATCCAAGATCTTATCTAAGACAATTGAACTGTCCTGGAGCTTGACCAAGGCTTCATTTTTCTTACCTTTCTCCCTGAGACCAACTACCTCCATTTCCAGCTTCTGAACTGTTTCCTCCTTTTCTTCTAGCTGTCTCTTCAAGATTTCTTCTGTCCTCTTGGCTTCCTCCAGCTGAGTCTTCAAGTCATGATTTGCCTCTCTTGCTTCTTCAAGTATTTTTGAGTCTTTATCATGGTTCTTTTGTTCTAGGGTTAGATCGATCAAATCAATCTTCAGCTGTTCCTTTACAACTTCTTTTTCCTTCAGCAATTTCAGCCAACCTACTCCTTCATGCTTAAGTTTCTTAAGCAACTCCTTTAGTTCAACATTATGTTTTTGGAGACTATCCATATAATCAAAGGTTGTCGTCCTAAATGCCCTGTACTCAAATTGATTAAGATCAACTTTGTTCAAGAACCAGTCAGCTCTGAGATCTATGTGGCATACATAGTTTATAATACTCTGTTTAGCTTTCAACATTGCTTCATCATCATCTGCGAGAACTTTGTCAATTTCATCACACAAGCTATCATAATCACAAGAGTCCATACCTTTACTAGAGACCTCTTCCTGTTTATCTTCTTCTTGATTTAGCTCTTCTGGGGGCTTGTCTTCTGATTTCTGATCTGTCTTTTCGGGTTCTGGTCTTACCTTCTGATACTCACTCTCCAGCTTGAACCATAGGTCTTTTGCCGAAGTGAACTCTCCTACATTTTCCTTCACTGAACTGGGAAGTCCATCCATGAGAAACTTCAAGGCTGTAGTGTTGTCCTTCTTCGCTTCCTTCTGTGCAGCCGGTTTTCCTTTCTTGTTTGAAGGAGCGGGTGGATTGATGACAATTTCCCAAATCCCAAACTTCTTCAGATAAGTCTTCATTTTGCTTCTCCAACTGAAATAATCTGCAATATCAAGTACGGGCACGTCATTGCTTGATGACTCTTTCTTTTCCTCCATAGTGTCTAAGGATCTCCTTCAAGCTTGCTAGGCTCGTGACGAAGGCCCGCTCTGATACCAATTGTAGACACTGAGAGGGGGGGTGAATCATTGTGCAGCCAATTTCAACCTTTTCACAGTTTATCAGGGTTAGCTACCAATTCATCAATTCATTACTCTATCATAAACATTTCATAAACATCTTCCAGATCATCATTCATAAATCAAAAGCAGTTAAACCATCAAGAGCCATAACACAGAAGAACACCACATCATATGAATTTGTAATCTTTTTATATTATTTGTCCGGCAACAACCATTAGGCCAAATCAGCTCCTACTGATAAATAGAGCACCTACTCTTAATCTAGGACCCTGCCTGGTTTTCTTAGACCCTGCTAAGAAGTGTTTGAGGTATCCTAACCTCAGAAGCAAGAGA
>LPNX010370124.1:1026109-1054108 GCA_001517045.1 Pseudotsuga menziesii | reverse complement strand
CCATCAATCTCTAATACTGTTCCATCAATTTTCAATAGAAAATAAAGACTTCAGACTGTTTGTAAATATCAAACTCAGACTGGGCATTATCATCACAGTCTTCACTCTGCCATCAAATACAGGACCATGCACAAATGCTGAGAAACTTGGACTGTCCAAACACCATAGAAGATTCAGGACTGTCACTTAGCAACAAAAGAACATCAGAATCAACTCACCAATAATGTAACCTCTATCTGTTGAGATAAATGGATCTGAGGCTGCCTCAGGTATGTACAAGCTCAGAGGTTTGATCTCATCTCTTCAGCAATCTGCTCATGCTATCAAATGTCTGCACAAGAGCAACACTCCAAGAAATGTAGCAGTTTCAACACCCCAATGTGCTGGTGTGAGAAGAATAGAGCTTACTGGTTCTCAGTCTTCTTGAAATCAAAGCATATAATCTTCAATCAAAAGATGCAGTCATAAGAGAGGTAAGATCCTCAAATCAACAGCATCAGATCTGGCAGCCTTATCAGGTATCTTTATATGTTCCGGTGAAACTAGGAGAATATTCTCTGGCTTTAAGTCCGTGTGTGTAAGTTTGAGATCATGCATATATGCAACAGCCTTGAGAAGCTGACGAGAAAAATCTCGAACAAGATCAACAGAGAAGGGGCAGTGGTTAAAAAAACATACAGACTCGGTCCAAGCTTCTCACAAACAATGCACACATGATTTCGGTAATCAAACCAATTCTTAAATTGTAAGCACCCCGTTTACCAGCTTTATCATGATTTGCAAGTGTACGCAGAACATCAATTTCAATCACTGCTGCAGCCGATATTTTGGTACATTTCGCACAACCTTAATGGCTACATATTCTTTCTTTTCTTGATCCCAACACTCCAGAACATGCCCAAAGGTCCCTGGCAATATATAGTGGATTAACAGCCTTCTCTGAGATCAGGAAATAATATACAGTGCATTGGTACAGAGTCCTGTAGATGATTGTTTGTTGGAGTACGATGGCCCTTCCTTCCCTGATCTCTGAGTAACAAGAAATACCTCCCAAAATCAGCTCCACGTAACATGAACACGCCCAGCAGGAGAAGGGTATCCACCGAGTAAATATACAGAATTCTTTAATCAGCAAGAGGAGACAGGAAGGCCCACGATTTCAATGAGATCTGGACAAGCAAATAACTGATTGAAAAGACCACGATTTATGTAGCAACTTTGCTGTAGCAAATGGTAGAGAGAGTTGAGTGTACACAGTTGATGGGCAGCGTCCTCCACAGTCTAAATATTCCTTAGTCCATCGATTTCATCTTTTCATTAAAAAAATAATTCAGACTGCCGTGAAAGCCCAAGCACGTCCAAAAATGGACTGCCAGCAAAATTCTCCTCAGATAAAAATTAGGGACTGCTGTTCCAAAAAAAATTCTTCACAGCTCCAAAAAGGTTTCCATGCAGAGATTTTTCTGCTCCACAAAAATGCCCTGTGTCTACTTCATCAATTCGCAGAGTTCTCCCCATCAAAACCCCGCAACTCAAAGTGAAATCGTGGGGGGTATTTATACTAGATTTCAACAAAAAAAAATGGAGCCGACCACCTCTTCCCTTTTTTTATTTTATTTATGAAGCCGACTAGTAGTTTTCCACCAATTATGGAGCCGACTTCATATTTATTTTCTTTGAGCCGACCTCTAATTTTTATTATTATTATTGGGCCGACATTACATAACCATTTTCTCAAAACGCCAAAATTCTTCATCATTACGAGCAGCCAGGCGATTTATTTCTCTTTCACTAGGCACATCTGTTCCTAAAGAGTAATAACCCCTGCGCATGATCTCCTCAAGCATCTCTCGTCTATCTTGAGCTGTGGAGGTGTTGTTGAAAAGGCCAGCCTGGATAACCTTAGCATCGATCCCTCTTTTCTGTTTTGGACGTTCAAGGATCTCTTCCTCAATAGAACCAACACTGACCAAAACAAAAACACGAACCTCCTTCTTTTGACCGATTCGATGTGCACAATCCTCTGCCTGCTGATCCATTTGGGGATTCCAATCACTATCAAATAATATCACAGTATCAGCAGTCTGTAAGTTGAGACCAAACCCACCAGCTCGGGTACTCAAAAGAAACATGAAGTATGGAGAAGCTGGCTCCTTAAACTTCTGAAGTAAAACCCCTTGTTCTTCTGTTTTAGTAGTTCCATCTAACCTCATAAACTTAAATCCATATAAATCCAAGTAAATTTCTCGGATATCCATAAGACGAGTCATTTGAAAAAAAAAACAGCACCCTATGCCCTGCCCTTTGCAGCTTGGGTAGCAAGCGATCGAGCAGTTCGAATTTCCCTGATGCCCGAACAATTTCTTCTTTTCTACGCATATCATACTCCCCCCAAAAAAACAAGTATGGATGATTACAGCATTTCTTGAGTTGCATAGATAAATTCAATAGACTCTTGGATTTACCAGAACCTTGTTCATCTTCTCCTCATTGAAGTAATTGGGTCTCCATTCACAATCTATTCCAACGATATTAGCATTAGAAAAATGGCGTGAAGCTTCAGCCAAGCCAGCAATTGTTTCAACCCAAATAACATTTTCTTCTGAAACAAAGTCTTGCAACCGCAAATACTGAATCATAGGGGGAACTCCATTAACTGAACTAAGTCATGGCGAGAGCAGAGATCAGCTGCCTTTTCTGCATCACCAATTTCTTGTGCCAAGTCAACCTTGCCTTCACAATTTCTTCAAGGTTCTAAAAGCTTCGTCAACGTCTACTAGACCTTCAAGACCATCTCTAGGTGTTTTCAGCATGATCAGCTGGGTGGTGGCATCAATGACATCATGAACATGTTGGCATCAATGACAATTTCATCAACAGATGCCTCCTGTAGGCTGTGATGGGACATCTGAAAGAGAAGAATTCAACGACATGCAAGAACTTAATTGTAGTCCTTAAATTATGATGTTGCCCAGGATTTAACCTACATTTTTATGGTGTTCATTTCAACCATGATGAATCTAGAATTGGAGCCAAAGGTAGCAGGCTGACATAGCCACACTGTTCTAATACCTCTTTTTTAAAGAAGGTTTGGGGCAAACCAGATGAAGTGGAAAATGTCTTTACCATCTTGGCCTACTAAACCGTTGGCAAACATTACAGTATTGCAAACATTTAATAACATTCACAAACAGCACTAGCTACCATAGTCTCACCAGAGCGGTCTTCCACTTAGAAGTAACATCAGCCTCAGTAGCTCCCTTACATGCTTCTTAAAACCTACAATCAATTTCATTACTGCCATGCACCTCCACAAAAAGCTTTCAAACCTTATATTGTACAACACCAACATGCCCCTGAAATAAATTGACAAGGAGCAGCTTTTTATAACAATATTTTGCCTTAATTCTTTTTTCATCATGATAGGGCAGAGGCCCTAGGGCAATGGTCAATTTATAGGAACTCTACTTGTAAAGAATGCCATGCTGGAATTGACATAGCCTGAAACAAGAGTGCATCAAAAAAATTGTCTTTTTAACCTGCCAATTCTTCCCCTGGAGAGAATAACATAAAGGCAAAACCTAGTGTTGAGAGTCAGAAGAGGTAGTGGATATCCCTATTTTTCTAGGGAGTGAACAGGGAGCAGAGATTGATCATATGCGCGATTTTGCCTGAGTAGTCATATCAGGCAATGGAAGGATGGGAGGCTATCATGTAGGAGGTTCTGGGTAAGCCCATGGAGGATTTTGGCATGAAAAATTGTATTGAGCACTCTGGTAATGTTGTCCACTATGATGTGAGTCCAGCTGCTAACTGGCCTGGGAGCTTTCCAACCATGGGTCCACCAAACCACGAGTCTACCATCAAGATAAAGTAGATTATATTTTGTCAGTGAACTTTTACATCCAAAGATTTATGCTTTTAAATGTGAGTATGAAGTTTAAGATGGTAGTGAGTAATCAACTGTACTTGGTTAGCAGGTAGGAATAATAGTTAGATTTGAGAAACTAGGTATGAGTATTGCATAAAGGTTTTCAATGATAGTGTAAGGAATTAGATCTAGGCATTTGAAAATTGACTGTCTGATATCTTGTCTGGCAGTCCAGTTCTAAGGAAATGGAAATGATTCATCCAATATAGCATAACTGTTTTCCTTGGCTGTAATTTGCCTGCGGTGTTATTCTTCTTCACTGTTATGCGCTGAGCATTTAAGGCTTTCCTTATTTTGGCTAGAAGTTTGAAAAATATGAACCTTTTGGGTTATGAGGCTGTTGAATTTTAGCATTAGCATGAATTCTTTAAAATTTTGCAGACTGTAAGATAACAAAAGGCACAGTAGTTTTTCACTGGGAAACCTTTAAAGGACAAAAGCCCCAAAAGCATTAGTAGTTCATCTCTTAAATGAGATGACTTGAGTTTCTCAGAATTCTGAGATGAAAGTTCTTCAGTAATTCTCAAACCCTAATAGGTTTGATCCACAGATCCAAAATTCACAAAAATGATTTTACGGAAAAATCCAAATGAAGCCCTAATTTCTCTCAGCTGCCCAAAAGTCCCAGATCTGCTGCCCGGATCTGTACGGATTCTGTACACTGCTCAAGCTGCGCGGATGCCCTAGCTGCCTGCCTGGATGTACAGCTGCTTGCCCGAACCTTCTGTCTGCCTGTCTGAAACTTCTGTCTGCCTGCCTGAACCTTATGTCTGCTGCCTGAGCTTGCTTTTGCTGCCCGGAACCCTGCTGCTGTTACCCAACAGTCTGCTGCTGCTGCTGCTGCCTGCTACAGATAGCAGATAGGAGGAGCCTGCTCGTGAAGTGCCCGAGCCTGCCCGAGGGTGCTGTGGAGAGGCTGGGGTAGGGAGAGGGCTGTCCGAAGAGGATCTGCGGCTGCTGTGAAGGTGAAATGGGCTAGGGTGAAACCCTAACTTGGATTTCGCTGGCAGTGACCGAAAGAGATGAAGCCTAGCTTGCTTAGGGTTATGCTGAAGAAGATGGGGATGCCCTAACCTGTGGAAGATAGAGCAGCTGCAAATGAAAGAGTGGACGCCCTAGCTAGAAACCTCTATGCTAGGGTATTGCCACAAAAACTTTTCTTTTCTTCTAAGACCAGCGAAAAACTTCCTTGGAGCAGCTGTAGATGATGAGGAAGTGTGTCTTGAAAATGAAATGGATTGATCTTCTTTTATAGCCTTTGAATCACGTGTAAGTGGACCAAAACTCAAAAAGAACAAAATAATATTATTTTATTCTTTTATCTTTTTGACTTTTACCTTTAGTGGCACTAAAGGTCTTTTTGCACTTTCACTTTGACTCCTTGGTAGTTCTAAGGGTCCTCATGTATTTTTGGCACCTTTAGCCTTCTTCAAGTGCCCTGTGGTCAAAACAAGTGGTCAAGATGGTCCTTCATCCCCACTCAGAGTACATCATCATAAATAGAGAGAATTACTAATGCTTTTATCTCACACTCCATGTGAAACCAAGATTGGGTACTAGGTGTCTTAACCAAGGGTAGCTAAGCCTTGGAGAAGATCTCAAAGCCTACAAGTCGACGGTAAGAGTGTCTCACTTGCCCACACCCGGTCTAGGACTTATAGTGATATCTTGGTAATAGACCAGGTGTCTGAGCCATAGGCTGCATAATTTGACTCAAGGTCAAATACTTGGTAAAGGACCAAGCGCCTCCATTCTTCTGGAGAATGGCCTTCAGCCCTAGGTTGAGTCCTCCAGTACTAGACTGGTTCGTTTTCCTGGTAACTGACCAGGTGCCTCCATTCAAAGAATGGCCACTCAGCTCTAGGCTGAGTCCCCCAGTGCTGGACTGGCTCCCCATCCTGGTCTCTGACTAGATATCTCCATTCAACAGAATGGCCACTCAGCTCTAGGATGAGTCCCCCAGTGCTGGACTGGTTCTACATCTTGGTCCTTGACCAGATGTCTCTATTCAATAGAATGGCTACTCAACTCAAGGTTGAGTCCCCAGTGCTGCACTGGTTCCACATCCTGGTCCTTGATCAGATGTCCCCATTCTCCTAAGAGAATGGCTCTCGATGCTGCTCTGGGAAAATCAACAGAGACACTACATCAGGTCAAAGCTGTATGGGTAAATTGTTCACAGTTGCACAGAATGACTGTATAGTTGATTGGTAATTCAACTTAAATCTGACTGTTTTTGTGGAGTTTTTTAGAAACCTCTTATTAAACAATATGCAATTAATGCCATTCTTGTTTCCTGCTCTCTCATTATGTTTCCTTTTCAGTTAAGACCACAGGCTTTCTACAACTCCCTGTGGCATTTTGCCTTCCCTTTTCCCCCTCCACTGTATGAGCATAGTCCATATGGTGCCCCCTCTTAATACTTGAACCGTTATGAACATGGAGAAAACAATTGATTTTCATCACTTGGATTTCCACCCTGAGGACACCCACCTTTTGTCAAGAAGTGATGAATGTTTTCATTCTTGATATGGAGTTCTTTATGAGGATTGCTATGTTTATATTTATCTTTGACGGCAATTTCAGATGAAGGGACATGGATTGTAAGTTGTAACATGTTCAAGCAAAATATTTGAATCTTTGTGAAATTAAAAGTGGACAGGATTGACCTAAGGCTGTTGTTTTCTGCTGTCTTATGCTAGTCTTTATTTGTTTGATTAATTGCTGCAACTATTTGCTTCAACTTGCCTTCTTTTGCTGTCGAATTTGCAGGTGGTGGTTGAAAAGAAACTGATGCGTGAAAGAGGATTAACAAGGCATGATCTTGGACGTGAGCAATTTGTGGCTGAGGTAAGAAGTGTAACACCAATAATTCTTTTTGACATATAGTTGAATGGTGATGATATGTCAAAGATGGTTGTACAGACACAATAACTGGAAAGAACTATTATGAGGTCAAGGATCTGGTCGATTGGTACATCCTTATCTAAATGACTTTTGACCCATAATCTTAGGCTGTTTAGGTGTTTTCAGTTGATTGTTTATTCTGTTTGTAGGTGTGGAAGTGGAAAGATGAATCTGGAGGACAAATTTTGAACCAGGAACGTCGTCTGGGTGCCTCACTTGATTGGTCTCGAGAGGTTAGGAATTTCTATTGTATTTAGTAACTGTAACGTTGCAAGCTGGAAATGATGCATAACAGTTGAATGATTTTACATCATAGATTTAATATAAATGCACTCTACATATTCATGTACATTTTATAAATGAGTCATGAATGCAGTGCTTCACTATGGATGATAAAAGATCAAAAGCAGTAACTGAGGCCTTTGTTCGACTGTATAAAGAAGGCCTTATTTACAGGTATGCCCTTACTGATCAATTTATTCATTTATGTTGGTTAGAGAGCAGATAATTACATTTACATTGTGGTTGTTTGAGTCAAAGATTAATTTCAGTCTTGGCAACGTTGCTTATTCCTGAACAATTACTTGTAAAACCAAGTCCATTTTGAAGAACATAAATGCCATCCATTTCTGTTGATATCATTATCATGTTTTCCTGTGGTTAAGCTCTTCCTGCCATTTTTTCTTTTCAGTTTGATTCAAGTTTGTTCAACAATTTTGAGAGAAAATTGGTTTTCAACTAGATGCACCAAAAGCTTTGCCATCCATAAGCTGGCTTTGGGTGGAAGTCTTTTGGTCGATGTGACAGCATCTTCTCTTTCTTTCATACTAACATCGCCTAGAGATGCTTTTGTGCTTTGTGGGTCCCTTTCCCTGTAGTGTGCCCCTTGGCACTATGCCAATTAAATCCAATATAACAGCCAAGTTGGAATTCAGAAGGGACAATTTTTTTTTAATTCTGAAGTGTTATATATAATAAGTCACATACAAATTCAAATCAACACATATCTCCCATAAGATCATTGATAAACCATTTCTTAAATGGTAATCCATAAACCATTAGATGGTCACTTCTCAACATCCACAAACAAGAGCATTGTAAGGCACTTGGTTCATCTCCAAAACTGTACATTCAAGTGATCCCAATGTTTCTTGGTATTTTATCAAAGCCATTTCATTCTCTATTCATATTCATGCATTAATCCCTAGTTGCAATTACCAAAACTGAGGTTTTTGAATGGAATTACTTACATCACTAGATAAGCATTAGCCCTCAAGCATACCCATAAAAGCAGCACTTCAGAGATCTAGTAGAGGAATCTAACATTCTTGAAGAGTGAACAAAAAGACCATTATGCTACTATTTAATGTGTCATGGTCTTAATGCAACATTAAGCTCACCAATAGATCCATATTTTAACCATCTTACACATTCATTAAAACACATTGATTTCACCCATAAATATATTCAAGGAATCAGAAAATAATGCCATGAGAACACTCATAACAAAGCTACAGTTCCTCTTTTTATCCATACAAGCTTTTACCTATATCAAGATGCATTTCCAGCTTGAGACTAAACTTCACCTTTACCTGTGTTTGAAAACGTAGCCCAACAATATGAGTCTAGGATCTACACCTAAAATCATCTCTTTTTGTAAGAGGCACACTATTTACTATCATGCCAACAAGGCCAAAATATAAAGGAAAGACTCAAATTGAGTATGGTAGTGAACAACATTTGTAGTGCTTATGCAAATGTGAACCAACCATGTAAGCTTATAAATATATGTCTATTTATTCAGGTCCATACATAACTTCAAACACTTGGCAAACAAACTCAGACCATCAACCTTTTGGGTGACAACTTTTGTCAATCACTTGGCATGCAAGTTTTTACACATACATTTAGTGTGCAGATTAAATACAACACTCAAGGAATAAGAAGAGTAGTGTTTATACGATGTTTGGGGTGGTTCATGAGATGTGGGATACATGGTGTATGTTCAGCCCTTAGATGCTCCGAGATGGATTGTTCCATGGGAGATGGTTCGTGATGGATATGCACACTTGTGATAGCTTGCTCAAGGAATGGCAAGCCTTAATTGATCATTGGCTCAATATTCTTCCCTACGGCATTGATGAACTCTTGCTTGGATAGTAGACACCCTTGCATGATGGCCACATGGAGGATTCACCCGGTTGGAGAACGCCCTAGAAGATATGATGAGTGTTGTACATTGTGGAGGGATACATGCCCTAGATGGCATGTGGCAGCTTGGTTTCTTGTTTGGAGGATTGGAGATGGCTTGGACACCTGGGGCTTCGACAATGTTCTTGCAAGGTAGCTGCCCCAATGATGTACTTGGCTTTGAAGTTTGGAGGATAGATGGAGTCCATGGAACCTCAAGTTGGAGTGGTGTGGATTTGCCTTTGCATAGCTACATCACTTTGGCCCACTATTGTGTATATCATCATTGGAACTTGGCACTTATACTCTAGGAGTGGAGCGCTTCACTTATGTGTGGCTTACTTATGTTTAGTATGCTTGCTTGTAAGGCTTAGGTTTACTTGTGTTATATTGTTGACCTTTTATATTAATGGAGGAAGGGGAGAGTCCTTCCAAACACATTACATCACATATTCATTTGTATCTTCTTTGGAGTGCTTGAAGTCACCAAAATTTTAGGGCGTAGAGCCAAGTGGAATTGGGCAACCCTAATGCTTAAGAAGAGGAAAGCCTTCCAATCTTAACCCTAAATATTTAATTTCTTCCCTAGGAAGGACGACTACCATTCTGGGTTTTTGATTAGAAGGTTTTTTAGTCAAAGGACCTTGAATTTAAAGTTCATGTTTGCACATTGTTTGGAGATTATATTCTTTTTGTAAAGAAGACATTTGCATAGTGTTTGAAATTATGTGTTAACCTATTCTATACTTGGGAGGCATTCATGGCATTGTGTGTATATTATCTTATATTATCCATCTAAATCTATATGGTTCTTAGGTGAAATATAATTTTTTAATTTTTTTTCTTGATTTAAATGATCATGAAGTTGGGATGTAAAAGGTGTTGTTGGAGGCTTACATAGACTGAAAATTCTTGTATTGTATTATTGACACATTTTATTATTGGAATTACCAAGAGGTTGGAAGTAAGAGGAGTTGAGCGTTGACTTAGTAATGCGAGAAGATCTATATTTGTGAGTTTTTGTTGGAAGTAAAGCATCTCATGGTGGAGTAAGGTCGTACATCTCTAGTCCTTGTAAATTATAGAAGTTCTTAATGAGTTATGAAATTATAAAAAAGACTACAGATGTCATAGAAGGATCTAAAGATGAAATGGTCTTCTAATTCCTAAGGGACATGTTTGACAAGCTTAACTCAAAGCTCAAGTGGGATATGATAAAAATCATCTTCTAAAGTAGATGCTAGATACATATGACAAATATTGGGACCAACATACTAGGGGTAAAAATAACGTGTATAAAGTATTCCATGAAAAAAATGGTACTTACAAATATGGTGAAAATAGGGTGTACTCCTTGAAAGATGTATTGGGAGGAGGTATTAACAATAAGCTTTTGGAGTGTAGAAACAAAATTAGGGGCATCATATAATGTTCCATGAGGATGCGTCTTGGAAGGTCAGGGGTGTTCCCCATGTGCTCCCTACGTCCTCAGGATGGTGGGGCTCCTGGTGAAACTTTTTGCTGCGCTCCATCTCCCCCCTTAATACTTTATTTTTTCTTTTTCCATTATTTTTACTTTATTTATAGTATCTCTATGTACTATTTAGAAAATGAATCAATGTATTTAGTATTCACTTTGCACAACGATGCATATACATCAACATTAAATTAATTATTGTTTTCGGGTTTTTTATTTTATTTATAAATTTCGAGACATCCCCTTGTCCTCGGTGAATTTACTTAAATTTTGGGCAATTTCTCCACACATCCCCAACATGCATTTACTTGCTCTCGTGTCTTGGAAGCTTGGCGGAACATTGGTATTATATAATATCCCATGAATGCATGTGCTATGCCAAAGGTTTATTGAGTGAAGGCCCATGATTAACCTGCAGCCTGTTTGCTAAGATTACATCAGTGTTAGCTATGTTGCACAAGTTTTCGGAACGGGGGAACGTGGGTACGAGTATCAGATACGTCTAGAGGTTTCCCCCAAATTTGCGGGAAATGGAAAGTTGGGAACGTCAATAATATATATTAAAAAAATATAAAAAATAATTAAAGAAACATCAGAATAGAAGAAACATAGAGAAAAAAAGAAACATTAACACAAATCAGATGACTTAACTTATCCCTTGTATTACGATTGTAACTAGAACCTCTCAGTAGATGGAAATGGCAATAAAATCAAGATTACCATCCATGTCATTGATTATATAAGGTAGACTCTTTCTAAAGTGGGGACTTTTAGAAGTTATAGTCCCTATATTTGTGGCTATATGTATAAAGTAAGTTTTTAGTTTTGTGTCAGCTATGATTAAAATGTACTAGAATATTATATGTTTACAAAACAATCTATGCCAAGGTATTTGCGAAGGTATATAATTATTCAAATTTAAATTATTATAAAATAAAAATCAAGATATTTTTTATTTAAATATAATATATGAATTTAGTTTTAAAGTCCCCAAGTTCCCAATTTTAGAGGGTAAAAGTTCCCAATAAGTTCCCAACCATCTGGAACGGTTCCCATTGGATTGGGAAAGTTTCCTACAAGTTCCAAATTTCCTTGGAACGTTTGAACTTCGGGAACGAGTTTCCTAAAAGCACGAGAGTGATTTCCGTGCTACATAGAGTATTAGCCTACTTATTCATCATCATATCGAGAAATAAAGGAGGTTACCAAACATACACATATCTTTTCACAAGTGAAATCAACATCATTTTAATATCCCAAATATTGATATTCTCTATTGTTATACTGTAGGGCTGACTCGCACACTCAATCTCATACAACAATACGAAATAATTGGGAATGCAATCTTGCCATGCAAAAATGCCCTAAAATGTAGTTGAATTAGGGTTAGGGTTTGCAGAGAGAAATTAACACTTACCACTGATATCCCGACTGATAATGACTCCAAAGATAGCTGCGTGGATAAAGATTCGGATAGGTGGGCTAGTAGTGCTCCTTTCCTCCAGTGTTACTGCCCCACAGTACCGTAAGCACCCTCCAGATTGAAGGTGACGTTTTTGTAGGAGGAGAGGTATGATCAGGTTGAAACTTTGTGGGGTTGTCTGTTTGTTGATGCCGGAGAGATAGACTGTCACATGCAAAGGTTTGGCAGCCTCTAAGTGCCCTTGCGAATTGATCAGCTTGGTTTCTTGTTTGGAGGATTGGAGATGGCTTGGACACCTGGGGCTTCGACAATGTTCTTGCAAGGTAGCTGCTCCAGATGAGTAAACTGATGGCTGATAATCACTGTATGCTGTAGGATAGGCCTGCTGAGAAAGAGGAAGTTGAGATGCAGAGGAAAGAATGGGTTTTGTGGTCCCAACGAATCCTTCTGTGGTTTCCTCACTACTTTCCGTTGCAAAATGTGGATCTGCCAATAACCCTTCGGAATGTGCTGGATCTCCAAATACTGAAGTATATGATGAATGCTGTGGATAAACTTGGATGATCTATTCCAATAAGAGACTAGGGCAGATATCTCACTGTCGAACCCTCGCCAGCTGAAGACACCGTCTCCAACCCCAATTGCCGCAGTTGCACGCTGTGCTGCTGCTCGAAATTAAAAAATCAATCAACAATAATAATAGAGAGCCTCTTTAGTGTAATTCCCCTCTTAAATAGAACTTTATGCGCTTTTACGTTTCGCATGTCACTTTTAGGGTTTATGCTTCACATTTGCATGCATGCAATTCTAATTTGTTGTTGACTTTTAAGCCAAAAGAAATAAGGCTTCTAATGACTTGACATTGAATGAATGTTTTGTTCTGCTCTAAGAAATTCCCTCAGTCAATTCCCTCTCATGCACTACCCACTTGAACCTATGGGAATTAAGTAGGTTAGCGGGTGTTTTGGATGCTTAATTAGAGGGGGACATTATAGTCCTTCCCACTTGAAATTGCTCGTCCTCAAACAACTGCAAACTAGGATGCTGCAATACCTGCTTTCCTTCCCATGTGGCATCCTCCATAGGTAATTCTTTCCATTTCACCAGATACTCTCGAATCACCTTGTTTTGGAGCTTCCTTGCTCGCACCTGTAGGATTCTTTCTGGAATCAGTACCAACAACCCTTCATCATTTAAGGGAGGTAACTCAGTGGATGGAGCAATGTGTTGTCCTAATGTTTTCTTGAGATTGGACACATGAAATACATTGTGAATCTTGCTTTCCTCCGGGAGTTCGATCTCATAAGCCACATCTCCAACCTTCCAAATTACCTTGTAAGGACCGTAGAACCGAGGTTTTAGTTTTTCCGCTCATTTCTTCTTGAGGGAAGATTCCCTGTATGGTTGTAGCCGTAAGTATACCAGATCTCCTACCTTGAAGCTCTTCTCAACCTCGTGTCTGTCTGCGTATAGTTTCTACTGATTTTGTGCTGCCTATAAGTTCTCCCTCAGGACCTTAAGGATATCCTGACTGTCATGTATCCAATCTTTGGCCTTGGGTGCTCTGCTATTTCCAAAAGCTAGATCTGCAAAGCTTAGTGCCTCATAGCCATATAATGCTTTAAAAGGTGTCATCCGGATAGACATATGGTAGGTGGTATTGTAGCAGTATTCCCCTAAGTGTAGCCACTTAATCCATGTCCTTTGTTGGCCTACTACATAATTGTGCAGATACCCTTCAACCCACTTGTTGACAATCTCTGTCTGCTCGTCGCTTTGTGGGTGATAACTCGTACTTGTAGCGAGTTCTGTCCCTACTAACCTGAATAACTCCTGCCAGAAGGCACTGGTGAATTTACTGTCTCGATCACTAACAATGGTCTTGGGTAACCCATGTAGTCTGAAGACCTCCCTGAAAAATAACTCGGCTACCTGTGTTGCTGAATAATCGGATGAGATAGCAAAGAAATGGGAAAATTTGGTCAACCGATCTACCACGACATATAAGCAGTCTCGTCCCTGTATCTTTGGAAACCCTATAATGAAGTCCATGGAAATACTTTCCCACTTTTGCACTGGAATCGGTAGTGGCTGAAGTATCCCTGTCGGATGAATGTGCTCGATCTTGTTCTGCTGGTAGATGCTGCATTCCCGGATGTGCTGCATAACTTCCCCTTTGAGGCCCTTCCATGAGAACCTCTCTCGAATCTGCTTGTAGGTCTTCAAGAAACTCTGATGCCCTACTAATGGTGAGTCATGTGATGCTTGTATGATCTTATTTTTTAAGGCTGATTTCGGGGCGAGGTATATCCTGCCCTTGTAATAGATGATGTCATCTATAATTCTGTACATGTCATCCTGAATCTGTCCATCCATTAACTCACAAGCAAATTTGTTTTTGGAGTACTCTACTAAAAGAAGAGACCTCCAATCTGTGGATATACTCATGAGAGATAATGAAGTAGGTTGTCTGGATAATGCATCAACTACTACATTGTTCTTACCCTTCACATACTCTATCTCGAAATCATAAGCCTGCACCTTGCTGACCCATTTCTGTTGGCGCGCATTCAACTCCTTCTGTTCCAAGAAGTACGTGAGGCTGTTATGATCTGTCTTGATTTTGAATTTGCTGCCAACAAGTACTGTCGGAATTTGGTGAGAGCATGTAAGATGTCTAGCATCTCTTTGTCATATATGGAGTAGTGGCACTCATAGTTTTTCAGTTTTCTGCTCTCAAATGCAATCGGGTGATGGTTTTGCATCAGTACTGCCCCTAGTCCTTCTCCTGACGCATCACATTCCACTACAAACGGCTGTGAGAAGTCTGGTAGTGCCAAAACCAGGAAAGAACTCATGATGACTTTCATTTACTCAAAGGTTTTATGTGCCAAATCTGTCCATGTGAATGCCCCCTTCTTTGTGAGATCGGTGAGTGGTGTAGCTAATTGGGAGAATCCCTTAACATACCTTCGATAATATGTGCAAAGGCCTAAGAAGCCTTTCAGTTCAGTTACTGTCTTTGGCATGGGCCAATCCCTGATAGCTTGAATTTTCTCTATATGAACTTGTACTCCTTCTGCACTGATGATGTGCCCAAGATACAACATCTCCTTCATGCCAATGGTATCCAAATTACCTTTAATTCACTTCCCAAATCAACAAAGCCATTCATTAATTTTTTTTGCCAATCACTTGGAAAACAGAAAGAACATTCTAGATGTGGCAATTCATTTACCCCTTAAGCAACGATTAAAGCAAACTCTGTTCATTTTAGGGACTTAGTTTACTCATGGGAAACTAATCCATTTTCTTAAAATGCAACCAAAGCAATTTTATGTCAACTATTTGTCATTCTTGTGAAGCATATCCATTTTTGTTTTTGTCATGTTGGTCAAGATGACATATCATATTGTTTTTTCACATCAAATTTCTTCACAATTGAAAAAGTCATTAACAAAAATCATATTAAGAACTAAGAAGCTCATTTTCTCGTTACCCATTTCTCATAGAAAAAAATTATATTAACAAATAAGAAGCTCATTTTCTCGTTACCCATTTCTCATAGAAAAAAATCATATTAACAACTAAGTAGCTCATTTCCTCGTTCACACGTTTACTCAACAGTTAGCAAGCATTCTCTAATTGCCATTGTAACATTGAATTTACATTTAACTTTTCAAAGCAGCTGTATAACCAATCAACTTAACTTTAAAAATTAATAGTAATTATACCTGACCACTTACCCATATCCACAATTACAAGCATGTCCAAGCTCCAAATTCCTTGCTATTATTGCCAGTTGATTGTTATTAGCTTTTGGGGTTGCTTTGAAAGTGTTTATGCCATGTTTGGATGATATCATGAGTTTGGGGTACATAGTGTATGCTCAACCTTTATATGATGCACCATGAATTGTCATGTGGAAGATTGTTCATGATGGATTTGCACGATAGAGATAGCTTGCTTAGTGATTGCTTGTCCTCATTTGGGTGCTGGCTTGGTATTCTTCCTTAGGGTGGTGGAGTTCTTTTCACAACTTGGTGGATGCCCTTAAGGCATTGTGGCCACATGGAGATGTTCACTTTGTTGGATAATGTCGTACTTGGGAGGAGTAGTGTTGTGCATCTTGAAGAAGGGAATTTCGCCCTAGAAAGCTCGACATAACTTAGATCCTTGTTTGTGTTAAAGATAATGCAACTACGAGAGCTGTTCTTTAGGAGGATGGAACCCTAGTAAGTTAAGCACGCAATGTAAGTCCCTAGGGCCCTCAATAGTCTACTAGGGTTCTTTGTCTGGGACCAAGTGAGTCAATGCCATGGCAAAGTCCCTAGCATGTGGCTAGGGCCCCCATCTGTCTCTAGGGGATTTTGGTCAGGGACCAGACAGTTTCTTGGCTATGAGGACCAAGCAGATCTTGCAGGTAGAGACAAAGACATCCATCCTAGTCTGGGACTAGGTAGATTCTTGGTCAGGGACCATCCAGGTCCTACAGGTGTATTCCTAGTCTGATAATTAGGCAAATCTTGGTCAGTTAACCAAGATGATGATGTGTGATGTCCTCCTTTCCTAGGTCTTCAAGATGGTTGAGCTAGGTTGTTTCATCAAGGGATTGGTCACTACTTGATGGAGTCACTAGCATTGACCATAGGAGTAGTCAAGAGGACCATAAGATCACATTATCCAATGTGAACCTTCCTTATATGGTGATGATAAACTTCCAATTAGTGTATGGAACAATTGTTGACGACATGCATTGAGAGAGTTAAAAGGTTGTTATCCCACTTTGTTGTTACTTGTGGTTAGAAGGGTTATTTTCCCACTTTGTTGTTACACTTCATGTTGACTTGTGGCTAGCATTGTGTTGGCTTAGTCTTGTGTTGACCCCTTGTTAGATTTTTATCAATTTAGACAGTATTATTTTAGGATCTTATCGGAGAGAATAACATGCACAACAATCAATCACAAGAGACAATAGACACAGATTTTCCTCAGGGAAACCATAAAGGAGAAAGGCCCGCAACTTCCTTAGAGATAGAATAAGCACCAATGGCAACAGTAAAACCCAAAGGCAGTAAGATAATCTTCGACAGCTGTTCTCTGTCATACCCTAGCTCCTCTCTCACTCGTTCGCTACAATTGAGTGTGTGTGACTGTGTGATAAATAGAGAGGCTCACTCTCTATTTATACTAGTTTCCGACTTAACAATAACTTACCAGGGCTGACTTCTCTAGGAGAGTCTAATAATCCTAGTGCCCCAAAACTTTGGGGACTTTGACCCTTGATCAACTAGGAGGGTTAATCTTTATGACTTTACATGACTTGTTTACATTATTGATTCTCTCGATAGGAAAGGCTCAGCACTTATATCTGACCATGGGAGGCCCAACCTCCCACCATGTTAGAATGGCTCTGCACTTACATCTGACCATGGGAGGCCCAGCCTGCCACCATGTCAGAATGGCTCTGCACTTACATCTGACCATGGGAGGCCCAGCCTACCACCATGTCAGAATGGCTCACGGATTCATCACTTCCCCTTGGAAGGAACCTCGATCTGGAGAACACCAAGCTTCTCCCTGAAGTACTCAAACTTCACTCTGGCCAATGGCGTGGTCAACACATGAGCTATCTGCTCGTTCGTTGCAACATACTGGAGCTTCATTGCTCTTCTCTGCACCATATCCCTGATATAGTGATATTTGATCTCCATATGCTTCGACTTGTCATGGAACACCGGGTTCTTCGACAACTTCACACAACTTTGGTTGTCGCAATATATACAAGTAGCATCCAACTGGAGATCAAATAAATTAGATAGTAGCTTCCTTAGCCACACTGCCTCACAACTAGCTGAACAAGCTGCGGCATACTCTACTTCGGTTGTACTCAGTGCCACACAAGACTGCTTCCTGCTAAACCAAGAGATCACACCTGATCCCATACTCAAGCCGCATCCCGAAGTGCTCTTCCTATTAATGGAACTGCCTACCCAATCTAAATCAACATAACCTTCCAGGTTAATCTTTTGATTCGCCTCATACTTGAGCCCATAATCAACTGTACCTTTCAGGTACCTCAGAATATGCTTTGCAGCAATCAGGTGAACATGTCTCAGATCCGTCAGGAACTGGCTCACTATGTTCACAGCAAAGCAAATATCCGGTCTTGTATTCGTTAAGTACGTCAAGGACCCAATCATCTGACGATACATTGTAGCATCAACCGACTTTGATGAAGCATCACTCAATGGCTTCAGGTTCGATGCCATAGGTGCGGTCATGGCCTTGCAGTCCATCATCCTGAACTTCTTCAGGATCTCTACTGCATACTTCTCTTGTCCTAGGGAGATTCCATCTGTACTCTGCCACACCTCCATGCCTAAAAAGTAGTGCATCATACCCAAGTCCTTCATCTTGAACTTGGCAGCAAGCTTCCTCTTTGTATCAACAATCAACCCATCTACACCTGTTACAAATAGATCATCTACATACAGTAGGAGTATCGATGGGTTCCCTTCTTCAGCCTTGTACTAAAGGTTGGAATCTACTGTTGATGAAATTGTCATTGATGCCAACATGGACTTGCAGTGGCCCCACGGGATGTCATTGATGCCACTAAGTCCCACCTGCAGTGCCTTGATCCTTTACAGAGTGGGTTTGTGCCTTGAAGCACCGTGTACTCAGTTGACAAGGTTCCTGTACCCACAAGCTTGGATCTTGAAGCCACCACTTTGCTGAAGATGTTGAAGACCCTGGAGATGGTCTTAAAGCCTTGATGGATGTTGGAGAAACCCTAGATGGGTTGGAGAAGCATTAATGACCCATTCTGTGGTCATTCATGCTATGATGATGTCATGGTACCCCAGAAGAAGACCTAGCATCCCCATTGAAGATATCTTAACTCTTGGAGGTCCTCTTTGTGATTAGATGGCTTGAGAGGTTATATCTTTGTGATCATGGAGGTGGAACCCATGAACAACATGCCTTTGGTATGTTGAAGAAACACTGAAGCCATAACTTGGTCCTTAAGCCCACAAGTTGGTTGAAGAAGTCTTAGTTGACATAATGAAGCTCTTGACATATTATGGAGCTCTTGAAGTGTGTATGGGACTCTTGCACTCATGCCCACAAGCTTGATGAAGACTTTGATGTAGTGGTTGCTGTTGTAGCTCTTGATGCCATAAAAGTACGTGAAGAAGCCATCAAGAAGAATTCAAGTCATTTCATGAAGGTCTGCACAAATTGAAGAAAATATGAGTGAAGGACCTTGTCAATGCAAGTAAGACCCTCATAAGATGATAGCCCTCGTCATGCCCTTTCCAACGATAGGTGGCACGTCACGTGGTTCCTCATGGTTGATGAGATATTAATTTTTGAAGATGACAAGGCAAATCTAAACCATCTTGTAGGGGCAGCCGACCAAACAAAAGTTTTTTTTTAATTAAAATTTAAAAAATTGACAAGTCGGCTCCATGAAATTCTCTAAAATATTTTTAAATTAAAAATTTTAATTGAGATATGTCGGCTCAGTATTTTTTTGGAAAACCACTATAAATAACCTATCGAGTTTTTAGTTTTGGGGTGTGAATTTTTGTGGGAGCTCTGAGGAAATTTCGGTGGTCTTACTGAGGCAAATTTCGGAGAAGCAGTCCTGAAATTTTGTAGCAGCAGTCAAGAAAATTCGGTGGTTGCAGCAGACAACATTTCTGGTTTTGGTTTTTATGTTTTTTTCATTGTTTAGGGCTCCTCCATAGCACAAGATTGGATGTACCAGCCCTTCGAATTTTTGCAGCAGCAGCATTGAACTTTTTATTGAGATTTGGACAGCAGCACTGTGGAAATTTCGGACTGTCCACTAAGGCAGCCGCAGTAATACTTTGAAGTTTTTTTTCTCCTCTGATTTTCGGGCAGCAGCTAATGACTAGAACCAACAGGACATACGGCCTTTCTTAAGGTCTGTTTTTGGGTAATTGAGGCTGCCTCAGACTCAAAATATTACAGTAGAATATCCCTTGGGGTGTACATCTTTAAAGAGACTATAAGACTACTGTTCTACACCTTTACCACAGTCAATTTTTTAAGCACTGTTATCTCAGTTTCAGACAGATGGTAGTGATTGTTTTGGTTTGAAAAAGCTACATTTTGAAGATAATCTTGGCAGTCCCAAAGTGTAAGAAAAGTCAACTGCTGGTTCAAATTTTGAAGACAACTTTTTGTGATGGTACTGAAGTAAGACGAGATTGTTTGTTCAAGCTTTATCTTGCAGCAGTCCAAAGATGTTTGCAATCTCAGACAAGAAGCTAGTCAATAGTCCTGAGCCTTGAAGAAGCTAGCAGTAGGTCACGAGCTTTCTCCATCAGTCACAGGTTGAGTGGACTAAGGTGATTTTGGTGAGTATCTTGAAGTCTTTTTATGGTGTTTTCTTTGTAGCTCTATGAGGCAGCAGTCAAGGGTCTGCTTGGACCAAGCTTTCACAAATTTGCAAGTCTTATATATATATATATATATATACATACAGTCCGAGATTTGCAAGTGTATACACAGTGTTGACACTGTTGAAGGGTTTCCAACCAGTCCTGAAGTTGTGTTGAAATTTTGTTGAAGTTTTTGTTGAAGATCATACCCTTCTGTTGATAACTATCTTTCAGACAATCTGAGGATGATGATACTATATATGTTCAGAAAGTTTTGATATGTATTAAGGGATGTTTGCAGTTACATATACAGTGGCATACTTTACAGTACAGTATAGTGGCATTTATAACGTGAACATAAAGTGATATATAGTACAATAATATGTGACGCAGTGTTGTGTAAAGTGAATACACTCTATGCTGATATGATAATGCTACCCTATGCATTCTCCTTGGGTGTGTACTGTATGATGATGCTGATAGTGAACATGCAATGATACAATGATAAATAGAGAATGCACAGTAGTGAAGAATGCAATAAAGATGTATGCATGATAATGATATGTTGATGATGCCCTAGCTACACATATAGTAACAAAGATGATGATGTGTTTAGAAGTGTAGACTCAGTGGTACATGCACAGTACATACAGAAGTGATGATGCCTTTCCATAACATACACCTAATCAGCACAGGTTGATGATGGATTGATGACATACTGGTGTTGATGTTCCAGTCCTTGGTGATGATTTTGGTATCTTGAAGACATGCTTAATTTGACTGACCTGTTGATGACTTGATAGTAACCAGTAGTGTTGGCAGACCATGCAGAGTTGCAGCAGTGGGCTAAGATACAATGATGTGTGAGCAAATAAGATGATGAATGCATGGAGGCAGCGAATTAGCAGCAGGACAATATACACCAGCATACATCCCACAGTCTGCTTGATCTGAGTCTTGTTGCACAATCTGAGTCTGATTATAAATATGCCTGAAACTGTTCTCCAAGTTTGAAATTGGTTTGAGGTGACTTGATGATGATGAAGTATTAGCAGACAGATTCCCTTTTTGATGATTTGAAGAACCTGGTGCAGCAGTATGAACAGATTGATATGATGTGTATGTACAGCAGTAAGATGATTGATGCTAGTAGCAATTTGATGGACAGAATGATGTATTCGTGCTTATGGTCAGAATGATGATATGGACAGAATGATGATGAACCACTGATGATAGAGACAAGTTGATGAGAAGATGTTGATTGAAGAGATGCGAGAGATAAGTGCTGGTGTGATGTGACAGTGATGAAAATGTGTTAAGGTAGTGAGCTAAATTGTAAATGCAAGCTTGACTTGCATCTGAGGTTAGGATACCTCAAACCCCTTTCTTAGCAGGGTCTAAGAAAACCAGGCAGGGTCCTGGATGCAGAGTAGGTGCTCTTTGTATCAGTAGGTGTTGATTTTACCTAACGGTTGTAGTCGGACCAAAACTAATACAAAAATATTACAAAATTATATGGTGTTGTGTCCTTTTGTGTTATGGTTCTTGAGGATTCAAATGCTTATGATATGTGAATGATGAAGTGAAAGATGTTTATGAAATGATTATGAGATTGGTAGAATAATGGACTGATGAATTGGTAGTTAATTTTGACAAGTTAAGAAAAGTTGTAAAATTGGGTTTACACTGATTCACCCCCCCTCTTAGTGTCTAACATCTACTTTACTCTTGGTAAACCCCAAACTGGATAGGAAGCTGTCAATTCTGTTGTACCATGTCCTGGGTGCTTGTTTCAAATCGTATAGGGCTTTCTTCAATTTACGCACATGAGTCTCCCTGTCATGTGTCTCAAAACCGAGTGGTTGCTCCACATACACTTCCTCTTCCACTACACCATTCAAGAAAGCAGTCTTGACATCCATATGGTGTATCTTACATTTCATTACTGCAGCCAGAGCAAGTACTGATCTGATGGAAGTGTATCTGGCTACAGGTGCAAAAGTTTCTTCATAATCTATTCCTTCTTTCTGGGAGAAGCCACGAGCCACAAATCTTGCTTTATATTTCTTTATGCTACCATCTACAGCATGCTTGATCTTTTAGATACACTTGGAAGTCACAACAGACTTCCCCTTTGGTCTAGGGACAACATCCCAGACATCATTCTTCATGATCAACTGGTACTCCTCGATCATAGCATCCTTCCATTCTTTCTTCTCTGCCGCTTCTTCATAGTTGGAAGGTTCTTTATCAATGATGTCACATAATAGGGTTACATAACTGGAGCAGGACCTGGTTCTTTTCCTCTCTCTGTGCATTTCTTCTGGAGTCCCATATCTTTTTGCACCTTGGATAGCCTCTCGTACCCATGCAAGATTCCTTTTGTGAGGATTCTTCTCTTGGGGTGGATCTACAGGTTCCTGGGGTTCTTCTATTTCTCGATCTTCATTTTGATATGCATCGTTCATAGTTGTATCTTGAATTCTAGGTAGTTCTGTTTCTTTAGAGTCTTCAACTGGTCTCTTTCTGGATTTGTTGTAGGCCGAGTCTTCGTCAAATGTTACGTCTCTATTAACCTCGATCTTCTTGAATCTTGGGAAGTATATTTTGTAAGCTTTCAAGCTTTCACTATATCCCACAAATATACCCTTCTTTCCAGAAGGATCTAACTTTGTCCTCTTTTCTTTTGGAATGTGTATGTACACTGGACAACTGAATATTCTGAGATGGCTGACCATTGGTTTCTTGTCGGAAAAAACTTCCTCAGGTGTCTTGTTCTCGAGTACTCTGTGTGGAGTACAGTTCTGTACATACATTGCTGTCCTGGCAGCTTCTGCCCATAGATGCATGGGAAGATCTTGATCATGAAGCATTGCCCTTGCAGCTTCCATGATCGTTCTATTCTTCCTTTCTCCAACCCCATTCTGTTGTGGATTATATGGAGTGGTCAACTCCCTCTTAATCCTTGAATCTCTGCATAACTCTTTGAATTCATTTGATGTGAATTCTCCACCATTGTTCGATCAAAAAGTTTTGATCTTCTTTTTTGTGTGCTTCTCGATCAAGGCTTTGAATTCCTTGAACTTGCTGAATACTTTATCTTTGTTCTTCAAGAAGTATATCCATGTCTTCCTAGAAAAATCATCAATGAAAAAAACATAGTATACATACCCACTCAATGAACTGGTCGACATCAGACCGCATACATCAGAGTGGATGATTTCCAAGATTCCTTTTGCCTTGCTCTCGCTGCTTGGAAATGTCTTCTTTGTGTTTTTTCCTTTCGCACATCCTTTGCAAACACCTGCCTGCTTTGCCTGTATTTCTTGAAGATCTTCAACAACTTTGCTTGCAAGTGGTAGTGCTCTATAGTGCAAGCCTTCTGTGCCAAAGTTCATTTGGCTCTACTGAGTCATGGACCAAGGCTTGTTTTGGTTGGCCCTTTAGCTTGTATAATCTTCCCTCTTGCTCTCCAATCACAACTGCATCATCTATAGTCTTTCCCTTTGGCCACATAAGAACTTGGCCATCTACAATTGCAACCCTCATGCCTTTTGCATCCAGTGCAGAGATGGAGAGAAGGTTCTTCTTTAGTCCTGGTACAAACAAGACATCTTTCATTTTCATAGACTTTCCAGAGTCTAACTTGTAGGAGGATTCACCACTACCTTTTATTGGATATTGGTAGTCATCCCCAAGTTTCACCTTGTGGGTGACTCATGTTTTGATAATTTCATAAATGATTCTTTGAATCCCATCATATGCTTGGATGCTCCACTATCGATAAGTCAATATTTGCTCCCATGTGTGATAGTTCCTGTGAGGGCAGAAATCATAACATATTCTTCATCACTTGAAGAATCATCGCTTTCTTTTTTTATTCTCTTTCTGGAAGGTTCATCATCCTCTGCAGTGTGGGCATGATGTCTTCTTTTGTTGTCCTTCTTCTTGTGAGAGCTATTCTTATTCTTGGGACAATCTCTTGCAAAGTGTCCTCTTTCATCACATGTAAAGCATCTGTATTTAGATATATCTTTGTTAGATTTTCTAGAGTTATCTTTCTAGTTAGAATGCTTACCTTTGGGATGATGATAGTCCCTCTTGGTTTTCTTGGAGTGTATTGTGAGAGCTTGATCTTCACTTCCCATCTTTTCTTCTCGGGCTACTATCCGAGCTTCTTCTTGTGAGCATTCCTCCCACAGTCTACTAAAGGTGACTAGCTTTCTTCTAGCACAAATCCCTTGAATGAAAGAGTCCCATGACCTAGGGAGACCATTCAAGGTGGTCATCACAATTTCTGCATTCTCCGCTTCTTCATCCATTGCTTCAAGTTGTTCTTTGATCTGGGAGACCCTTGTAAAGTATGACTGTATGGTCTCCACATTCTGGATCTTCACATTCTTCAACTAGTTCCTCAAAGTCATCTTTCGGTTTATGTTCTTCTCTTCAAATAGCTTGGTCAGGGCATCAAACATTGCTTTAGGTGTCTTTAGGGAGGACACCTGTGGTATGAGGTGATCCTTGATTGAATCAACAATAGTCCTCTTAACCATGACGAATTTCTTTTTGTGTAAGGCCTTAGCCTCAGCCTCATCTCCCTTTGGAACTGGAATCTCTTCACTGATGTAAGAGTCCAACTCATTTTCTTCCAAGACCAGGGAGATCCTATACTTTTAGGCTTGGAAGTTATCAGCTCCCTCAAGCTTTTCATCAAGCTTGGTGTGATGAGACATCTTAACTGAGAATCTCAAATGGAAATACAAAAGATTTAGATCTTACCAATTTGAGAAGCTGAAAACTGGATTTGGAGCTGATCTTTTGCAGTGCTGGTTTTCTGGTTCCAGGGAAAATTAGAGTTTGACTTTCTTGGAGTTCTGCTCAACAAAAACCTCGATTTTTGTCTCTAAAGTTGGCCTCACTCAAAAAATCCACTTCAGTGAAAAGCCCTAATTTCCCGATGTAGCGGTAGGTCAAAAACTGGAAATGCTCAGAATCAGATTTTGCTTCGACAGAAAGATGCACCCTTCAAAGGAGAGTCAGCCTAGCCTCCTTTTGCTGATGGATTGTGGAGAGAGACCCAAAAGTAAGAAGCCCTAGCTTCCGCAGCTGCATAGTGTCTTCTTCTCAGGTTAGCTCTGATACCATGTTAGATTTTTATCAATTTAGATAGTATTATCTTAGGATCTTATCTGAGAGAATAAAATGCACAACAATCAATCACAAGATTTTCCTCGGGGAAAGCATAAAGGAGAAAACCTCGCAACTTCCTCAGAGATAGAATAAGCACCAATGGCAGTAGTAAAACCAAAGTCAGTAAGATGATCTTTGACAGTTGTTCTCTCTCATATCCCAGCTCCTCTCTCACTCATGCGCTACAACTGAGTGTGTGTGACTGTGTGATAAATAGGGAGGCTCACTCTCTATTTATACTAGTTTTCGACTTAACAATAACTTACCAGGGCCGACTTCTCTAGGAGAGTCTAATAACCCTAGTGCCCCGAAATTGTGGGGACTTTGACCCCTGATCAACTAGGAGGGTTAACCTCTATGACTTTACATGACTTGTTTACATTATTGATTTTCCTGATAGAAACATCGGGGACTAATAAAATACAATATATAAAATACATAAGTGAATACATTTCAAAGTTACAAATATATCAACACCCCTCCCTTGTTGGTCCTATGTGCTAGCGCCCCCTCCTTGAGTGTGGTAACTTAACCCTTTGTCTTGTCCTTGGTACCCTTTCTTAAGACGCCCCAACTTTAAGTTATATTTTATTTTTGGTAACCCTCCTAAACTATATGACGTCTTGACCTTTTTGAGTAAACACTAACCTCTTTGACCAATTAGAACAATCTTCTAGAAGACCAGTAAGAGACTATAAATAAAAGCCTATGCTTCATTGTTTTGGCATCTTGAAGATATAACTCAACTTTGATTTCTTAAGTGACTGTCCTAGGGTGTTGATGCTTGGTTGAGAGTGATGTCAAGAGTTTCAATCTATGTAGCAACGTACCTGTACCTGTACTTGGGGTAAGGTACACGTGCCTGTACCTGAGGGTAAGGTACATGTAAGGTATGTCTACTGCCGTACGTAGTCGTACTCCATATTGACTTCACATACGCGAGACACCGTTATAAAAAAGGGGGTACTTATAGGCGAAATGGTACATCGTACCTAATGTTTGGGTACTTCGTATCCCATGTATGGGTACATTGAGTGTACGATCGATTTACTAAAATGCAATCCGCTGGGGAAAATGTAATGACCCCCAACAATATCTGAACTAATTTTTTGCTAATTGCGTACGGAGTCTGGTTGAGGACTTATGTCAAACACTTTGCAACACTGTTCAAATTCCATTGAATATTGTCCAAATCTGGTAGACTGATTTTGCATTGATTTACAATGAATGCTTTTATGGTTTTGTGTTCAACACTCATGGAACATAATTTGACTACTAATACAGAGAAATACACTCAAAATTTACATAATATACACTCAAAATACACATAAAATTTATACATATGTATTTAATACAGAGAAATACACTCACATCAACCCAAGAATATATTTGGCAATTTACAATTTTGCTTGTAAGAACATTACAAATAGGTGTTTAAAATAAGATTTAAGTGAGTTTGTTAAATTTTACCTAGGAAGTGTTCCCACTTGGACTTTATATTAATGACTTGAGATGAGCATTAATTGCACTTTAGGAAAAAAGTGCACTTTAGGTGAAATATTTAAAAAGTGCGGGAGTTGATTATGATGAGACCTTTGCATAGGTTGCTCGTTATACATCTATCGGGGCATTGAGTTCCATTGTTGCGGAAATGGTTTGGAAGATCCATCAGTTGGATGTGAAGTCCACATTTCTCAATGGAATCATACAAGAGGAGGTTTATGTTGAACAGCCTCAGGGCTTTGAGATTCATGGGATAGAGTCTCATGTTTGCAGGCTGAAGAAAGCCTTGTATGGGCTGAAGCAAGCTCCTAGAGCTTGGTACTCTAGGATTGACTCTTACTTGCAGCGGATGGGTTTTCAGAAGAGTGAGGCAGATTTGAATCTCTATTTCATCATGGTTGGAGATGATCCGCTTGGTTGGAGATGATCCGCTCATTCTTCTGTTGTATGCAGGGTTGCGGGGAATCGTCCCCCCCCCCCTTCGAACCCGCTCCGGAATCGCGATTCCAAGGGAATCGCCTAGGAATCGCGATTCCTCTGTCTATAAAATGCTCCCTGGCCAAAAGAGGAATCGCCAGGAATCGTTTAGGGTTCGAGCTTTCGAATCGCCAAAAAAACACTTCCTAAATTGATTCCTGTTTAAAAAAAACGCTTCCTGAAACGCTTCCTTCGATTCCCGAAAACGCTTTCGTCGATTCCGCCGATTTGGAGACTAGTAAAATCCGCGTGGTTGCTTGAGGGACCCACGGTTGGGCCTTAGGGTTTGTATAGAGGGTTTAGGAGATGTGTGTGAGGGATAAAGCCCATTTTCATTCCATTCCATTTTCATTTTCATTTTCTATTGATTGAGAGGAGAGGAGAGGAGAGGAGAGGAGAGGAGAAGAGAGGAGAGGAGGCTTGAAGAAGGCAAAGGAGGCTCCCATCAAGCTTGAAGAAGACAAAGAGGTAGGCTCTAAATATT
>LPNX010370124.1:923384-1018945 GCA_001517045.1 Pseudotsuga menziesii | reverse complement strand
AAATCCTGTTAGCTGAAGACTCCGTCTCCAACCCCAACTGCTGTGCTGCACGCTGTGCTGCTATCCAAGAGCTCCCAAAATAATAATAATCCAAAGTGAAGTCTCTTCTTGCTTTCTCCTCTATTTATAAAGTTCAACTGTGCAAAACCCTAATCTTTTGACCTAATTAGGTCACTTTATCTTCTAATTTGCCGTTGACTTGCATGCATGTCACTTTATCTTCTAATTTGCCGTTGACTTGCATGCATGCGGAGGGAGACTTAAATAGTGCATGCATCATTAAAATAATGCTGGGATGGCATGCATGTCATTTTTAGGGTTCGCATGCATCTCACTTTTAGGGTTCGCATTCATGTCATTTTTAGGGTTTGCATGCATGTCAGCCTCTGCACAGTTTTCAAGGCACCCAACTGGTTGAGATAAGTTGATTTTGATCTTGATAAATTGCTGTAAAATTTCCTTTAGGAAGAAGAAATAAAAAATACTCTCTTAGAACATGTTTTCCCCTTGTGGGTTTTGTCTGGGCAAATTGCCAAAATATTAGTGTTTGAAATATTTTCATGGTGTGCACATTTTAATTTTCTGCCTGTAAATTTTTTATGCTCATCTTGTGTTTCAAGTTCTAGTATTGTTTATGGAAAAACAAGTCATTTGTAGCACAAACCCTCTTGGTTGGGCATTAAACAATTGAAAATCAGACTTGAAATTGGGCTGGGATTGAACTTTAAAAACTTTCATGGTATCAGAGCTTCGGGGGAGAATTTTGGATTGAAATTTTCAGACTATCAGTGAGTCTTCTTTTGTTCAGTGAGCATAACTTTTAGGACTTAGAATCTACAGTTAGATGGCCACAGGGTTGAGGTTGGAGGATAGGCTAGCTGGAGTAGGGAATTTTTTTCCTTGGAAGGCTAGAATAATGCTTTATTTGCAAGAAAATGAATTGTGCAATGAGGTGTTAAATATCATGTAGGCTAATCCAATTCAAGTTCCCCCAGACATTGATTTAGTAGCATTAATAGCCTTCAAGAAAAAGGACATCAAGGTAGAAGGATCATTCTTGATGTGGTAAAGGACCATGTAATCCCACACCAAGACCGTGCATTTAAAATTTGGGATTCCTTGACCAGTTTATACAAGAGCTCTAATGAGAACTGAAAGATGGTCTTGAGGGAGAAGCTGAAGAGTATTAGCATGGCCAAAGCTGAGGGTGTGACATCCTACCTTTCTAGGATATTTCAGTTGAGACGAGCTTGTAGCAGTTGGGGAGGTTGTTTTTGGCAGTGAGCTAGTGCGAACAATTGTGAATGGCGTGGCCATGCCATGGGCTATTTTTGTGGAGGCCTTGGTTTCTAGGGAGCACTTCCCTACTTGGGATCGACTCTAGGATGACTTTGTGCAGGATGAGACTCAGAGAGGTCTTGTGTAGGAGAGCTCTTCCAACCTTGGGGAGGATTAGTAAAATGTGGCTTTGATAGCCAAAGCGAAGAAGTCCACCAAAAAGGGCCCCAAGCAGGATGGGTCTAAGCAACAACAACAATTGGGTGGACAAAAGAAGGATTTGAGCAAAAGTCAAGTGCTTTTCTTGCTAGCGGTTTGCGCACTATGCCTCACAAAGCCCGAATAGGAAGAAGAAGAAGAAGACGCAACAGGCAACAACTTCAACGAAGATTTAGGAGTATGCAGCTAGATTCGAGAGAGAGGTTTCTCTCTGCGTTGGTCATTTTGAGAGAGATTCCATCACTAGTGTTCATATGGAGGATGAGAGAGAGTATTTCTTGTTGATTGGAAATTCTTTGAGTACTTCCGCCATCGAAACTTGGTATATTGACAGTGGAGCCTTGAGCCACATGATAGGTGCTCAAGAGCTGTTTCTGAGCTTTCATAGACATGAATGGATGTGGAGGTAGTGTTGGGGGATGACACAGTTGTTAGAGCGATTGGATGTGGGACTGTTACCTTTTAGAGAGAGTATACGAGTCCCATGACATTGAGGGATGTCTTGTATGTCGCTGGGTTGAAAAAAGAACTTGATACCAGTTTCCACGATCGAGGACAAAGGTCTTGGGGAAGCTGTAAGATGTGGGAAGCTGTACAAGCTCTTATTTCAACCCCATCATGCTTTGGAACACAACAACAATAGTGATCTGTGTGAGCTGTGGCATAGGGGGATGGCTCATTTGCATCATTCCGCTTCGAGGATGTTGAGGGTCATGGTTACATGTATGCTAGAGCTCAATACAGAGCACATCGATGTGTGTAGAGGGTGTGCTTTGGGAAAGTACACCCTCTACACACATCGTACTCATCCAAATGAATGTGAAGACCACATTTCTCAAAGGTCTTCTACAGGAGGAGGTGTATTTGGAGTAGCCATAGATATTTGAGATCCATGGGAGAGATTCTCATGTGTGTAGGCTAAAAAAGGCCTTGTGTGGTCTGAAGCAAGCTCCTCGAGCTTGGTATTCTAGGATTGATTCTTACTTGTTGTCATTGGGATTTTAAAAGAGAGGTCGATCCCAACCGTTACTACATTGTCGCTGGTGGTGTTCGCTCATTCCTTTGTTGTATGTTGATGACTTGTTTATCACAGGTGAGGAGCGCCTCATTGCAACTTGCAAGAGATATCTTGCTTCAAAGAGATCTTGCTTGGGATGATGCATTACTATTTGGGGATGGAGGTTTGACATGAGCATGGTCATATTTCCCTGGGACAAGGAAAGTATGCAATTGATGTTATGAGGAGATTTCGAATGGAGGATTGCAGGTCGATGGCCACATTGATGATCACCAGTTGGAATAAGCTTCGTGCTTTTGGGGGAGAGTTGGTGGATCCTACTTTATATCATGAGCTCATTGGTATGTTCACGTATTTGGTTGACACTAGGAAAGACTTGTGTTTTGCGGTGAACACTCTCAGTCAATTCATGGTGCAGCCTAGGAGAGTGCACTGGGTGGCCATGAAACATGTGTTGAGATACCTTACAGGGACAGTGGATTTTGGTCTAGACTACTGGAGTTCAGGTGGTGTTAGTTTAGTTGGCTTCATGGATTCAGATTGGGCAGGCAGTGTGACGAATTGAAAGAGCACTTGCGATTGTTTCAGTTTGGGCTTGACAACATTGTCGTGGTTTAGTCAAAAGCAAAAGTCCGTTGCTTTGAGTTATGCTGAGGCTGAGTACAAGGCTGTCGGTTAAGCTAGTTGCGAGGCATTGTGGTTTCACAAGTTGGTGGATTTATTAGACAAGGAGCTAAGGCCCACAGTGATATACTGCGGCAATCAGTGTTGCGTCCAACTCTCTAATATCTATTTTTCTATGACAAGTCAAATCCCACAGAGATCAGAGACCACTTCATCTAGGACTATGTTCAGAGAGGAGTTATGGAGTTATGGTACATTTCCAATGATGAGCAAGTAGCAGAGATTTTGACGAAATCCTTGGGGTAGGACAAGTTTGTCTTTTTCAGGGACACTTTGGGAGCAGTGTAGAACACCTTCCTCATTAAGAGGGAGTGTTGAAATTTTGTACCTAGGAAGTTGTTCCCCTAGTGATTTTGCCTTAGTCACTAAAATGGGGAAAGTACATGACGCTTGCATTAAATGACTTGAGATGAGCATTTAACTTCACTTTAGGGATTAAAGTGACTTTATGAAATATTTAAGTTATGGTTGAGTGAAAAATAATTAATGGAGAGAAAATGTGAATTAATCTAATCAAATTCAATGTACTCACCTTGGATTTGGTGACCCCTCAACTTCTCTCATTATTCAAACATAAAGGCAAGGGATAAGCATTTTTGAAGAGTTGATTCTTCATTTTTTCTATGGGCATTTGAGAGGTTGAGTTCTTGAGGAAGAGAAGTCGAACCAGGAGAGAGGAAACTGTACAACACAAATCCCAAGACATTTTAGCTTTGTTTAGCAGCACAAAAATCAAGGCAGCAAGCACACAAATCAAGGAATAGTTGGGTATGATTCCAAGGAGTAGGTTCAACTTTTATTATAGATTGTACGGTCCGTATAGTCTTTACAACACGTGTTTTTTGGCTTGGTGTGGGTTTCCAGGCAATCTAGGCAATAAAATGGAGACACATTGCTACAATTTCAATGGCCGCATTTTTAGAGAAAAGAGAATTTTTGGGCATGAAATTCAAGGTTGTGCAACCTGTTAGTGATAAGCCATACACTACTGAGAGGTAGCACGAATTTCGAGATTGTGCACAAAATTTATGGCTAGCTTTGCATTGTTTTCAAGGCCCCCAACTGGTTGAGATAAGTCGATTTTGAACTTGATAAATTGCTATATAATTTCATTTAAGAAGAAATAAAAAGAACTCTTAGAACATGTTTTCCCCTTGTGGGTTTTGTCTAGGCAAATTGCCAAAATATCAATGTCTGAAATATTTTCATGGTGTGCACATTTTAATTTTCTACCTTTTAAATTTTTATGCTCATCTTGTGTTTCAAGTTCTAGTATTATTTATGGAAAAACAATTCATTTGCATCACATAAATGTTAGTTTTTGTACCTAGGAAGATGTTCCCTAGGTGACTTTTATTTTGCCTAAGTCACTTAGAAGAGGGAAAAAGGTGACCCTCACATTAAATGTCACTTAATGAGACTTTATAAACATAAAGTCACTTTTTGATAAATTTAAGTGGGTGAGTAATTTTATTTATGAGAATTAAATAAAAGGGATTTTTACTCTCACTGAATCTCATCCATTGGATTGGATCTTTTTCCACTGTTGGATTAGAGACCTACTTAGGGTTAAACAAAAGGCTGAGGGAGGCAAAAAGAAATTCACTTTCATTTTTTTCATGAGAAGGAAGAGCGAGCTGAGGAGAAGGAGGTCGAGCTAGGGCATTGGCACGATTTTCTAGAAGAGATATTGCACAGAAATCGAGGAGCATTTTATGCACAGAAATCGAGGTGTACTACCTGCATTTATTGCTGGTACGGCTGCACAGAAATCGAGGAGTACGGACTGCATTTAATGCACTGTATAGACAACATTTAATGCACAGAAATCAAGGTGTACGGACTGCACAGTTTTCGAGGTAAATCTTCAGCACAGAAATCGAGGAATAGTACAACACGTTTCCCAAGGCAGTAGCATTAATTTCTGGCACGAGTTCCAAGGTCGTACGACTGCATTTAAAGCAGGCCGTACAGTACGGTCTTGACTGAGGTTTTTGGGTTTGTTCAGGCATAGAAATCGAGAACAGCAGGTTGTTGTTCATGCACAGAAATCGAGGCAGCGAGATGGTTTTGGAGATAAGTTGAATTTGTACTGTATTTCTGTCTGATATTTTTGCTGAAGAAAATAAAATCTCTCTCCTCTCTCTGACTGGTTTTCCCCGTGGGGGTTTTTCCAGGGCTTATTTGGCCAAAAATCTCCGAGTCAAATTTATGGTGTGACTATCTAAATGTATTTTCCAGCCTGTTAGTGTTTACTGTGTGTTTAAAATTGTTTAGTATTTTTTTTTAAGTAACTTTCAGTCAATGCAAAACCGACTGAAAGTGAAAAACACAAAAATGTTCATTTAAACCAGCAAGCAGTAAAATCCATAATTTTTTACATGGTATCAGATTTTGGGGGCTGAAAGCAGTGATTTTTGCAGACACACAGTAATTTCCAGAACTCAGAAATTTTATTATTTTACTTCTGTCAGTGAGCAGCATTTTGTTTGGTTGGTGAAAAGATGGCTACAGGACTTAGATTGGAGGATAGGTTGGATGGGACAGGGAATTTTGTGCCATGGAAGGCCAGAATTTTGCTGTTACTTGAAGAGAATGAGCTATGGCCGGATGTAGTTAGGAACACTACAGCAAATCCGATTACCATTCCTGCATATACTGATGCAGCTGCCCTTTCAGCCTTCAACAAACAGGATTGTAGAGCTAGAAGGATTATTTTTGATGCGGTTAAAGATCACATTATCCCTCACATTTCAGGTAAGGATAGGGCACATGAGATGTGGACAGCCTTAACCAGCCTGTATGAGAGTTCTAATGAGAACAGGAAAATGGTTCTCAGAGAAAAACTCAAGAGCATAAAGATGAATGGGGGTGAGGGAGTCACAGCTTACCTTACTAGGATTTTTGCAGTTCAGGATGAACTTGCAGCAGTTGGGGAGAAGGTTGCCCCTACAAAGCTTGTCCGCACCGCAGTGAATGGGGCTTCAAAGTCCTGGGGTGCTTTTGTGCAAGCTATAGTGGGCAGAGAGAACCTACCTGACTGGGAGAGGCTTTGGGATGACTTTGTGCAGGAGGAGACCAGGAGAGGTCTTGTACAGGGTAGTACTTCTCAGAGAAGGGTTGATGATGAGGATGTGGCTTTGGCAGCCAAGGGTAAGAAGAAGAAGGGTCCCAAGAAGGGTGGGGCTAAACAGCACCAACAACAGCAGCAAAGTGGGCAGAAGAAGGACTTGAGTAAAATCAAGTGCTATGCTTGTCAGGCGTTTGGGCACTATGCCTCATAGTGTCCAAGCAAGAAGAAGAAGGGATAGGGACAGCAGACTGCAGCCTCAACAGAGGTTGATGAGTTTAGTGTTGCATTTTAGAGGGAGTTTTCCCTTTATGCTGGACAGATGGAGAGAGAGAGAGTCTCTTTAGCCACCAGCATAGATATGGATATAGACAGTGAGCATTCTTTGTTGGCAGGACATCAGGGGGGTCCATCCACCTCTTCTACTTGGTACATTGACAGTGGAGCCTCGAGCCACATGACTGGAGATCGAGAGGTGTTCTCAGAGTTATCTGACACAGGTAGAGATGTGGAGGTTGTCCTTGGAGACAACACCATTGTGAGAGCTGTTGGTCGGGGGACCATCACATTTCAGAGGGAGTCGATGAGTCCCACGACTTTGCGGGATGTGTTGTATGTCCTTGGGCTGAAAAAGAACCTTGTATCAGTTTCCACTATTGAGGACAGGGGTCTTGGGGTGTGCTTTTCAGATGGGAGAGTGCAGGTGTATCACAAGGCCACAGGCATGTCCAGTGCCATGGATATTGGAGTTAGGTGTGGAAAGCTGTACAAGCTATTGTTTCAGCCACAGTGTGCCTTAGCACATAGCAGCAGTAGTGAGATTTGTGAGCTCTGGCATCGGAGGATGGCCAACCTTCATCACCCAGCTCTTAGATTGTTGAGGAGCATGGTTACAGGTTTACCAGATTTCAGCACTGAGCAGGGGGATGTGTGCAGAGGGTGTGCTTTGGGAAAGTACACCAAGACTGGTTTTCCGAGCAGTGACACAAGAGCTGCCGGGGTGCTTGATCTTATTCATACTGATATTTGCGGTCCCATGTCATCACGGTCTTTGACAGGCTTTGAGTACTATATCAGCTTTATTGATGACTACTCCAGGAAGACCTGGATCTACTTCTTGAGGAGCAAGAAGTCCGAGCTTGTGTTGAGAGTCTTCCAAGGGTTCAAAGCCCTTATGGAGAAGCAGACAGGGAGAAAGATCCGGATCTTGAGATCGGACAATGGGGGTGAGTATACCTCCAAGGAGTTCGATGCATTCTGCAGTCAGGAGGGCATTCAGAGACAGCTAACGGTTCCTTATACTCCTGAGCAGAATGGAGTAGCAGAAAGGAAGAGCAGGTCGATTGTGGGGGCAGCCAGAGCGATGCTCCATGATCAGGGGTTACCTTTCTTTCTTTGGGCTGAGGCATGTAGTACTGTAGTTTATCTGCAGAACAGGAGTCCTCACAGGGCAGTGGGGAGCAAGACTCCTGAGGAGATGTATTCGGGCAAGAAGCTTGAGGTGAGCCACTTTCGCATATTTGGCTCGATGACTTACTCTCACGTCCCTTCTGAAAAGAGGACGAAGTTTGATCCCACTGCAGAGAGAGGCATCTTTGTGGGATATGATGAGACTTCGAAGGCCTATCGGATTTACTTACCTTGCTCGCGGAAAGTTGTTGTCCGCCGGGAAGTAAAGTTTGATGAGGAGAGAGCCTTCAGGAAGTCCAGAGAGTTAGAGCAGGGGGAGACACCAGCTCCCACACCTTAGCTGGTACAGGCTTCTTCGATACAGCTTACAGGTCCACAGGTTTCTGGAGGGACTGGATCACAGGGTACGGGCACAACATCTACAGGTTCAGTGATTCAGGTGGTTGGTACTTCAGGGACAGGTACAGGTTTGAGTCCTCAGATTACAGGATCGGCAGGCATAGGTTCATCCGTTACTGGTCCTCAGGGTATTGGACCTTCAGGTACAGGGACTTCCTCAGATGAGGAGGAGCTGCCTTCAAGGAAGAGGAAACCTAAGTGGCTTCAGGAGACCTTGAAGGAAGCAGAGGCATTTGGCAGACCCCAGGAGAGGATCAGGACAGTAGTGGAGCCAGATAGGCTTGGTGTGGTGCCGGACAGGGATGATATGGCTCTTGTTGCATGCCTTCGTGACTCTGAGCCATCCACATTTGAGGAGGCTTCCCAACATCTGGTATGGAGAGATGCCATGATGGAAGAGTACCATTCCATCATGAAGAATGATGCTTGGGAGATAGTACCGAGACCGGAGGGGAAGTCAGTTGTGACTTCCAGATGGCTTTACAAGGTAAAGCATGTTGCAGATGGCAGTGTGGAGAAGTACAAGGCTCGATTTGTGGCGCGGGGGTTCTCATAGGTTGAGGGAGTTGAGTATGATGAGACTTTTGCTCCAATTGCTCGTTATTCCTCTATCAGGGCAGTGATATCTATAGCAGCAGAGATGGGTTGGAAGATACACCAGATGGATGTGAAGACCGCATTTCTCAATGGTCTTCTGCAGGAGGAGGTTTACTTAGAGCAGCCACAGGGATTCGAGATCCATGGGAGAGATTCTCATGTGTGTAGGCTAAAGAAAGCCTTGTATGGACTAAAGCAAGCTCCTAGAGCTTGGTACTCCAGGATTGATGCTTATCTGACATCGATGGGATTTCAGAAGAGTGAGGCTGATCCCAACCTTTACTTCATTGTGGTTGGGGGAGACCCTCTCATTCTTCTGTTGTATGTTGATGATCTGTTCATCACAGGTGCTGAGCATCTCATTGCACATTGCAAGAGAGATCTAGCATCGGAGTACGAGATGATCGATATTGGACTGATGCACTATTATTTGGGGATGGAGGTATGGCAGGAGCCTGGGCATATTTTCCTTGGACAGGGGAAGTATGCAGCTGATATTCTGAGGAGATTTCGGATGGAGGACTGCAAGCCGATGTGTACACCTATGATCACCAACTGGAAGCAACTTCATGCTTCCGAGGGCAAGTTGGTGGATCCCACTATTTATCGTCAGCTCATAGGGTCTTTGATGTATCTGGTCAACACCAGGCCAGACTTGTGTTTTGCGGTGAACACTCTTAGTCAGTTCATGGTTGAGTCTAGGAGTGTGCACTGGACTGTCGCAAAGCACATATTGAGGTATCTTGCAGGGACAGTGGATTATGGTCTGGACTTCAGGGGCTCGGGTGGAGTCAGCTTGGTTGGGTACACAGATTCAGACTGGGCAGGTTGTGTGCGGGATCAGAAGAGCACTTCCGGTTGTTGTTTCAGTTTGGGCTCTGCAGCAGTGTCGTGGTTCAGTCGGAAACAGAAGTCCGTTGCATTGAGTTCTGCTGAGGCTGAGTATATGGCAGCCAGTCAGGCTACTTATGAAGCACTGTGGCTTCGCAAGTTATTGGTAGATTTTTTTGATCAGCAGCTTAGGCCTACAGTGATCTACTGCGACAATCAGAGTTGCATTCAGCTCTCTGAGAATCCAGTGTTCCATGACAGGTCAAAGCACATAGAGATTAGATACCATTTCATCCGAGACTACGTTCAGAGAGGGGCAGTTGAGCTTCGGTATATATCCACTGATGAGCAGGTTGCAAATATTCTGACGAAATCTTTGGGGAGGGGTAAGTTTGTCTTCTTCAGAGATAAGTTGGGAGTGGTGCAGAACACCTTCCTCGGTAAGAGGGAGTGTTAGTTTTTGTACCTAGGCAGATGTTCCCTAGGTGACTTTTATTTTGCCTAAGTCACTTAGAAGAGGGAAAAAGGTGACCCTCACATTAAATGTCACTTAATGAGACTTTATAAACATAAAGTCACTTTTTGATAAATTTAAGTGGGTGAGTAATTTTATTTATGAGAATTAAATAAAAGGGATTTTTACTCTCACTGAATCTCATCCATTGGATTGGATCTTTTTCCATCGTTGGATTAGAGACCCACTTAGGGTTAAACAAAAGGCTGAGGGAGGCAAAAAGAAATTCACTTTCATTTTTTTCATGAGAAGGAAGAGCGAGCTGAGGAGAAGGAGGTCGAGCTAGGGCATTGGCACGATTTTCTAGAAGAGATATTGCACAGAAATCGAGGAGCATTTTATGCACAGAAATCGAGGTGTACTACCTGCATTTATTGTTGGTACGACTGCACAAAAATCTAGGAGTACGGACTGCATTTAATGCACTGTACGGACAACATTTAATGCACAGAAATCGAGGTGTACGGACTTCACAATTTTCAAGGTACGGACAGCACAGTTTTCGAGGTAAATCTTCAGCACAAAAATCGAGGAATAGTACAACGCGTTTCCCAAGGCAGCAACATTAATTTCTGGCACGAGTTCGAAGGTTGTACGGCTGCATTTAAAGCAGGCCGTACAGTATGGTCTTGACTGAGTTTTTTGGGTCTGTTCAGGCACAGAAATCGAGAACAGCAGGTTGCTGTTCATGCACAGAAATCGAGGCAGCGAGATGGTTTTGGAGATAAGTTGAATTTGTATTGTATTTCTGTCTGATATTTTTGCTGAAGAAAATAAAATCTCTCTCCTCTCTCTGACTAGTTTTCCCCGTGGGGGTTTTTCCAGGGCTTATTTGGCCAAAAATTTCTGAGTCAAATTTATGGTGTGACTGTCTAAATGTATTTTCCAGCCTGTTAGTGTTTACTGTGTGTTTAAAATTGTTCAGTATTGTTTTTAAGTAACTTTCAGTCAATGCAAAACCGACTGAAAGTGAAAAACACAAAAATGTTCATTTAAACCAGCAAGCAGTAAAACCCATAATTTTTTACAATAAAACTCTTTGGGTTGGGCATTAAACAATTGAAAATCAGACTTTCACTTGTGATTGAACTTTAAAAACTTTCACTTATGACAGAGGTATGTGGACATACCTTGTGTAGCTACATCATCTTGGATCCCTTATTTTGTGCGGCATGACATTGGAGCATGACATATGTACTTTGGATTTTGCTTGTGTTGGCTTATAAGTGCTCATTGTAGGTTGCTTTGAAGGGCTTTTGTCGCATTGTATTGTTGGCCTCCCTTACCTCTCATTTATATGGAGGAAAGAGAGGGTCCTCATATACATCATTGTGTTCATTTTTATTCTCTCTTCTATATAGATGTGACCTTGGAAAAGATTGTTCACTAGTCTTCATTTTCTCTCATTATTCATTTGTACTTTTGATCTCTCTCCTTTTGTCTCTCTCAAGTTGCTAGGGTTTCTTTGCCTTTGGAGTATCTTGGTGCATCTTGGAAGTTTATGGTTAGGGTTTATCCCTTGGAGGTTTGGGATTATGATTTTGTGACAAAACCCTAGGGTATATTTGGCGGAGAAGAAGAGAAGACGATGCCCTACCTTGGAGGACTTGTTGCAGTGGTTCTTGCGTGCTATAGCTCCTTGATTGTGCTAGGGTTTTCATCATTGTGTTCATTTTATTCATTCTACTCTAAAGATGTGACTTTGGAGAAGGGTGCTTACTATTCTTCTCTCTCTATCTCTCCGTCTTCATTTGTACTTTTGATCTCTCTCTCTCTCTCNTATTCATTCTACTCTAAAGATGTGACTTTGGAGAAGGGTGCTTACTATTCTTCTCTCTCTATCTCTCCGTCTTCATTTGTACTTTTGATCTCTCTCTCTCTCTCTCTGTTTCTATCTCAAGTCGCTAGGGTTTATCCCATGGAGGTTTGGGATTAGGGTTGTGACAAAACCCTAAAGTGTATTAGGTGGAGAAGATTAAGAAAAGAGGATGTCTTGTTGGAGTGATTCTTGTATGTTGTAGCTCCTTCTTTGAGCTAGGGTTTCCATTGTTTTCCCTAGCTAGGGTTTTAGAGAACTAGTGGTTTGTAACTAGCTTTGAGAGAAGGCTATGGTAGGTTCACGAACTTCATCTTGAAACACATATTAATGAAGTTTTAAGTTGTATAAAAATTGTGCGATTTCTAAATTTGATTAAAATTTTTCAGCTATATATGTTCTTCATGTATTGTTATTTATAACTATATATGCATGCCTTGATGATTTGCATAAGTAAAAGAACAAATTGTTGAAAGATTTTACATCATCATTTAAGAATTAAAGGGTTGTCTTGCTGCTGCTATACCTGTTATAAAAATGAATTTTCAGATTTGGTTTATGTGTTTAAGTTGCCTCAAATGGTCGAAACTTATCTGACAATTTTGTATCTTTTCTCCTTGGATTTCCTAGAAGATTGAGTTGTTAGAAAGTGAAATATTGTTATCTTACAGTTGGCGTTTTATAGTATATTTGATAATAGCCCTAAAGCTGAAATTCACAGGGTCAATATCCGGAAAGCCTCTAGGTATAGAGGTGAACTTTTTGTTTTTGCATGAAAACTCCATTTCAAAAAATTTTAAACAATTCTGTGGCAATTGATTTCCATCCTTGCCATACCTAGTGAGAATTATGTCCCTGCGACCTCTGAGTTGTGTGGGATCATGACCAGAGGTAGAGACCATAAACACATCAACAAAATATGCGCCAACAATGGTTACACCTCCAACGAAGTTGGTGCGGTTTGCTAACTATTGGACATGTCATGCTAGTTAGTGCAACTCATTAAAGGGATTAATTTCCAACTTTTCCTTACAGTTCTAACTAGTGATTTTATTCATTCTTCATTAGGTTCTGGCATAATTTCTGCAACATTACTTTACTCTTTAGGTAATCCGACAAAACACATGCATGCCACTCTTATTTATTGGATTTATGATTCTAGCCACCTCACCTCTCCAATGCAAAATTCCTTAAATTTTCTTTAGTTTAATAATGATTATTCATCGCATCTTTGAGGTGTCATTTTCCCATTTTCTATTTTATTTGCTATTAAGTATGTGAATAATGTTGTAGTTTTAGTACCTTAGAAAGTGTGTGGTAGACCGTGGTGTGCTGTTAATGCCAACAAGTAGAGAAGACATAGATGCACACAAAGAAGGCACGCATGACAAATGTGTAGGTCCCTACTGTAGCAAGGAAACCCTCCTGCAACAATTTTGTACAACAGTAATGAGGGTGTAGGAGCATTTATGGAGAGAAAGATAGAGAGTGTATGCATACCAAAAGCATTCATACACCATCCTTAGTTTAGTTCTAGTTTAGATGCTTTTTATATTTAGTGGTTCAATTCTATTTCCATTTTTTCTTTAGTTAGAATTTGCATGCACTAAGTTTCTAATTTAAGTTTTCAGGCATAAGTTAGGTAAGGTGAATCCCTCCTAGCTCAGTTTAGTGAAGTGCATGCTGCCTCATAGTTAAGGCACAAATCTCAAGGAGGATGCATGCTGCATGCCTAAGATCATCTCTAGTTGAGGCACTATCGTGCATGTTTGTAGATTTATTGAACTTACTTTTCTCTAAAAGGTAGACGTATAGGCTATTAATTTAGTTTTCATAGTAGGAAGTAGTGGGTGAAGGGTAGACTTTAGATCCCAAAGATATGGCACAACAGAAGAAGGTGGCATTGGTAGTGAATTGAATTTAGTTGGATTCGGTTAATGATCACACGATCCCTCATATGTTCTTTAAGAGCATCTAGTAAAATGCTCTTAAAGAACAAGCTCAACACTACATGCATGAACAAGATAGATACAGTGACAAGCTATCTCATTAAAATAATAGAGCTGAGAGATCAAATTGCTACAATTGGGGATACACTTGAGGATAATGCGCTAGTTGGATCTCTCTAAATGGCGTTAGTGCACCATGGTAGGACTTTGTCCAAGCTATATGTGATCGGGAGAAGTTAACTGTCTTCAAGTAGTTGTGGGATAATTTCATTGGAGAGGAGATGAGACTACAGCAATTCTCAACTAGTTACAAGGACAAGGATGATGTACTCGACCTAGCCCTCATTAGGAAGGGAGGGAGAGGAGGTAGGAAAGGAGGACTTTGGAGGGTTCAAAAGAGCAAAGAGGAAGAATCATATTCTTTATGTCAAGGTAAGAAAGACACGGTTCATATCCTATGCTCCATGTGAGACAAGCAATGTTGCATGACTCAGACTCAACAGAGACTCGGCTGGCGCGTGACTCGTTGACTCGAGAAAAACTCGGGATAGACTCGACAAATAGAAAAAAGCTTAAAATATGCTAAATTTTGGGCACAAAAAAGGTTAATGGCATTTTCAATTCATATAATTTATAAAACTACAATTTGTGCAATAATTCATAATATCATCTCATAAACTATGATAATACAACATAACACAATGAATAGAGAATGATTCCATGATCAAAATTAGAGATGCCATCAAATTCAAAATTTAAATTCATAAACCATAACTCTATCTCATAACATATTTAGAAAACCAAAGTAGGCAATGTCTCCATGTAGAATCTTGAGTCTCTTGCATGACCTCGAGTACTACAATAAGCCCTTGAGGAGCTAGTGCTAAGTTGTGTACATATTTTCAAAATATAAATATTTTGTAAAGTATCAACCTATCAAATATATTTATATATTTTATATGTATAATAAAAACATTATTTGCATTTAAATTTTACATATAAGAACATTTATATTTACTATTTAAATGATAAAATATATTCAATATATAATATAATAATAACCTATGGCATTTTTAGTATTTATATAAGAATTTATATCAGATATGGTATTGTAATGGTATAAGATATAGTATTTTTGTATCTTTTAAATGGTATTGCAGAGGATCTAGCACATGTTACCACATTTGATTGTTTATGCAAATAGAATTGAGTACCACTAAACCGAATCACATGCATAGAAACGTCTGCACAAACATCAACAAAGTAGTTTTTCTATCATTCATGGATGGCAAAGAATATGGTCTGTGCAACAACATTGGAACAACTTGCACAAAGGATCATCAATAAACACAAACTATACCAAGAAAAATCCAATGACAAGATCCGAAGTCATAAAAGAATAAGGCAATCTTCTAGAAGAAACAGTCTAAGAATAAATACCAACCCCTCCAAGCTAGATAGTGCCATGTCATTAACGTAAAAGCACAAACCCTTTAAGTCTAAGACAACCTAAGCTTTCCTTGCCTCTCCTCTGCCTGTATCCTCTCCTTTCCGTAGCAAGCTCTCCTCTTGTGGGCTCCAACAAAAGTCAGCACTCAACTTTGTGTTGGGAAAAGTGGATAGTCCCGCGGGGTCTTAAGAGGGTAGGGGGACCCATGCTTACCCCGTCCCTCTTTGTAAAGGTAATTTCTTTTATAATTTTTTAAAAATTTTCACATACAAGAGTTTTCTTGAAGTCCCCAAAATTGGGGGACGGAGTCCCCAAAATGAGCAAAGTTTCCTGTTTTTGGGCCAAAGGTAACCAGTACTTGGGGATTTCGACGGGGACTTCAGGGGACTTATATGAAGTACTCGACTCGGTTTCTGGTATCTAGGACGGGGACGTAAACCCAACCCATAGAGTGTTAAAGTTAGTGCAGCTGCGAGATCCATTCTCAGAGAGGATGGTACCCTAGTCAGTTCACTGGGACAGAGTAAGACCCTAGAAGGTACCCTAGGGCCCCTAGTAGTCTCCTAGGGTTCTTGGACTAGGACAAAGCAGGTTGATGCCATGGAAAAGCCCCTAGCATGAGGCTAGGGCCCTTATGTGCCTCTAGGGTACTCTGGTCTGGGACCAAAGAAGCGATGTCCAAGTAGATCATGTAGGTAGAGGCAGAGGCATATTCTTGACTGGGACCAGGGACACGATGTCCAAGTAAGTCCTATAGGTAGTTGATCAACTTTTAGTCTTGGACTGAAGCTCAACTTAGTACCAAGAACCATTCTTCGGAAGAATGGAGGACCCGATCAGGCTCCAGGGGTTGATCAACATGATTTATAGTGAGACTAAAACCCAGCCTAGGGCTGAAAGCCATTCTTTAAGAATGGAAGATAATGATGTCTCCTCCCTTAATCGGTTAATGCTAGGTTGCTTCTCAAAGGACTGGCCACCCCTTGACGATGTCCCTAGTACCTAACCCTTAGGAGCAGTGTTGAGGACCTACCCCTTGACGTTGTCCCTAGCACCTAACCCTTAGGAGTAGTGTTTTGGACCTAAGGATTGTAACATTCATTTGGATCTTTCCCTTATACAGTGATGACAAAATATATAAAACAATGTACCTTGAGAGAGAGAAAAGATCAAAGTCTTTGGTCTTGTTGGTCCTATTGATTATAGTTTGTCCACCCTTGTAGTTCACCTTATCCTGTGAGTATGTGGGTTGTTGTGACCCTCTTGGTTGACACTTGGTCCTCTACCTTACTTGGTCCTAGCACTCTTACTTGTGTGCACCTTTGATTATGATGACTCCTACATTATGGATTTTTATACTAAATCTATTTACCTTATGGTTTATTAAAGGACCATTGGACCATTTATTGTTATGGTGACTTTATGTTTTAAAAAGGACATTTGATGAACCTGATTACCTTACGACCTTTTCTTTTATAAGACCATTAAATTTTCTTAATGGTTTTATTTTATTATTTCATTGGACTACTTTACCATTGTTAACTATCCTAAGTCAAACCAATTTGTTTCTCCTAACTTTATAGAAGGGATATGTTATCTTTGATTATGAATCATCGAAGGTTTATCCTTACCTATCTATCTCCAGTTTTTATTTTGCTGCTGGCTGACTGCGACTCCATCGCGACTATTGAGCTGGGTTATCCCGCAGCTGCTCCTCGTGCTTTGTCTACTCCACGAACTGGGTTCTTCCAATTACTCTGCGTGCTCCACGAACCATTTTTCTCCCAGCTGCTCCATGTGCATTCACGACTCCACCCGTGTATCCCCTGCCTGCTGCTGGTCGCGTCTCCCTCCGCGTGCCCTGTCTGCTTCATGGGATGGGTTATCTGGTGTCTCCCTCCACGTGCCCTGTTTGCTCCACAGGCTTGGTTATCTGTTGTCTCCCTCCTCGTGCCCTGTCTGCTCCACGGGCTGGGTATTCCTGTGTTTCTCTCCGCATGCCCTGTCTGCTACATGGGCTGGGCTATTCCGCAACCACCTCCGCGTGCACTGTCTTCTCTACAGACTGGGTGCTTTTGACTGCTCCGTACTCCACCACGACGGTGTGTATTGACTGCTGCGTGATTGCCGGATCTTTCACCATGACTCTGTTTGTCAGGCTTCTCCATGGTGTGAGTCTGCGTGTCTTCCTCATCGACTGCATCTGTGTGAACCCTCAACATGTTTCTCTTACCTGCGTAGCATGAACTCACCTGTGTCTTTACACCTGTGCAATTTCTCTTACTCGTGGTCACTAGCGTGGTCTCTATCCTAGTGTGGTTTTATTTGCACTGTGACTCCTCACCTGCCTTGTAGTGTGACTTCTGTCCTTCTCAATGTGATCTACCTTCACATGATTGCATCAGCAGCATGACTGTGTGCCTCTTGTCAGTATGACTGCGCTGCTAAATTGATTGAAGAATCTGAGATCTGTTTACTTCTACCTGAACTCTCTGTCAAGGTATGCACTCTGTTTACCCAGATTGACTTGTCCCTTCCGTGACAAGATCAAACTCAGAAATATCTGAGTATAAGGCGGATCCAAATAATGGTTAGGATTCCTTAGTTTCTCCTGTACTTTATTTTTTTATTTTCCGGTACATGGCATTTGAGATTTATTAGTTTACTGTACACTGCATTTGATGATTCTCGAGGACCAGCCTTGACATAGTGACCAAATGGAGTGTTAAGTTGAAAGAGATGAAAATTATGTTGTTTTTGTTTTATTACAGTTTAAATTTTTATTAAGCAGTCTTATTGTGAACCTGAGTTTATATGTTCATGTATTAAAGTTATTACTCATGTTAAAATTCATCTAACCTTTAAATTTCAACATGGGGACGGGTACCCCTGCAACACAGATTTTCGCTTTTGCTATATCGAGTACATGCAGATTGATCTTGGGTTTGCTGGGAATATTCCAAAAAGATGGTAACTAGTGTTCTTTTAGAAGACAAGTTTTGTGTGGCATTCAATAATTCAGATATTGAAGGAGAGAATGGAAGAAGATAGAGCTTGGAGAGCAATGAATCTATTATCTATATAATATATTATGTACAAAACATATCTCCTCACAGCCTGTTAGCTGGAAGAAGTCCAGCCCACTGATTAAAAAGATAGCGTTATTCTTATTAACATTATCGAGTTCTCTAGAGCTATTTTCCTTTGTATTCTCTTGGGATATATCAATGGTTGTAAATCATGCCATGATAGTAGATCCTTGTTCACATTGGTAGGCAATCTGGTTCTCAAGTCAGTGTCCCATTGTTAGAAGATCAGCTGGCCCGAGTAGTAAAATAAAATAAAACATGGCATATAATTGAACATGATGACATAAATTTTTAAAGTTGGACGCAGTATGGGACCATGGGTGCAGTTTCAGGCACCTTGAAGGAAAATATGGAAGTCTAATATTGTGATAAGTTGCTAACTTTGGCATGTTTTGAAGGGTGTATAGAAATTGGAATGGCCATTAACAAATAAGCCTCAACATCAGCACGTCACTTTTTTTTATGTCATTCAACATTGAAGCTCTTTCTTGTGGCATTTGCTTAAAGTGACAAGATAACTTCTCACCTTGCAGGCTACACTGTTTTGACAGTCAATATGCTTCAGCCTTCCAATGAGATTTTAGAACTGCTCCAAAACAGTGAAATCTTGCAGCTGTGCTTGAGTACATGTTAAGTTTTGCCCAATCTCAGCTTCCGAACAGAAAAAAATTATGGTGTATTTGATGATTGTGAATAAACTTAAAGAGTGCATACTTTATTGTTGATATGATCTCAACCCTGCAAAAGATGATGTGAAGTCTTAGAATAGCTTAGAAACTCTAATGAGAAAGAGCTTGCAGAATAGGTTTATTTTAGAGCCTTTCATAAAATGCAATGGCTATTTGAGGTTTGAAGATATAAATAACCTGCTATTCGAGGACACTGTTTCGTGATACTTTGTGGGAAACTTGTATCATAATTAGGCTACTGGAAAGTAATTTTACAAGTTAATGGTTTGTATTTGATAATGTTGGGAACAGTTAAGTGTATTATAGTCTAGTAAATGAACTATAAGGATACGAAGATAACGGATGAAATTGGGTAGTTTAATAAATGGAATGACAAACAGTATTTAAGGGCTGTGGAATTGATGGTCTTACTGAAGGTCATGGCAGCCCTTTAGTGGGCTTGGTTACACCCATTAGCAGATTTATCCTTCTTGTTTGCTAAGAGTTGTACCTGTGGAATGATTTGCTCATGATACAAATAAATTGGCTAGATCTATCTATTTTGTTTATAGGAGTCCGCTCCATCAATTGCTCGTCTTATCTATTATTCTGTCTATTATCTAGAACATGTTGGTATCCTTTTAATTTATGGTTTTTATGCAAAATGTTTATGAGCACTTCAGGACTCAGGCTGTAATTTATTTGGTGCTATGCTGTCATTTGTTTGTTATGTATTGCAGATTAGACAGTTAACTGAATGCTCATCTTGAATAGTTTTCATTGTTTTCCTTTTGTGCTCAAGCTTATTGATTTTTTTATATCTTCCTTGTAGAGGTTGCTTCAGAAATTATGATGAGTTTTCTTATGTATTCACCTCGTTGATGTGCAAATACCTCAGTCACTAACTGTTACATTGTTCCTTATTTTGTCAGTTGCAATAACTTATATGTTCTGATAGAATTTTCATTTCTCAGGGATCATCGACTTGTGAATTGGGATTGTATCCTAAGAACGGCCATCTCTGATATTGAAGTATGGCAACTTATAAACACCTTTTTTTCTGTGCTATTGTAATGTTTTTGCTATCTTATGTAGTTTCTAGGACATATTTCAAAGCTTCATGCATGTAAGCATTAAATCTAATTAGGTGTTTGACATTTTCTTTTCTTGTTGTACAGGTAGACTATATTGATATCAAAGCACGAACGCTACTCAAAGTGCCTGGGTATAAATCCCCAGTAGAGTTTGGTGTTCTAACATCTTTTGCTTATCCTCTAGAGAAGGATTTGGGGGAGATTGTTGTGGCAACAACAAGGCCTGAAACAATGCTAGGGGACACTGCAATTGCAGTTCACCCTGAAGATCAGAGGTATATGCATTTGCACAATAAGTTTGCTGTTCACCCTTTCAACGGAAGAAAACTTCCTATCATCTGTGATGCAGAGCTTGTTGATCCAAAATTTGGAACTGGTGCTGTTAAGGTAATGCACTATGATTTATGGCTATGGATGGTTGTTCCTCAAGGGGAAAGTCCTGTCTTTGTTTTCCTGTGTTTTCTTTCCCAGTAGTTGTTCGCAGCATAATTTTGATTTTTCCAATAGAAGTTTCCATGATTGTTTTCTTTCCATTTAGCTAAGCCACGGTATGCAATTGAAAGGCCCAATTATAACTTTATATTGCCTTTGATATCTTTTGCAGATAACTCCAGCTCATGATCCAAATGATTTTCTTGTGGGGAAGCGCCACAATTTGGAATTCATTAACATATTTAGTGATGACGGTATGATTAATAGCAATGGGGGAAGGGAGTTTGAAGGATTGAAGCGCTTTGATGCTCGAGTTGCTGTGATTGAAGCTTTGAAAAGCAAGGTCAGTTTCACAATTTCTTGTCAAAATAAATGTACAGGGTTTTTACAGAGGTGCTGAAAAATTAAAGTTTTGGTTCTTGAATAAAGAGGCTTTGTAACTGCTGGTACTGATGCTTATGTTTTCTATCTACAGGGCCTTTACAGAGGTGCTGAAAACAATGAGATGCGCCTTGGCACATGTTCTCGAAGTGATGATATTGTAGAACCTATGGTAAAGCCACAATGGTTCGTCAACTGCAATGATATGGGAAGACAAGCCTGTGAAGCAGTGGAGGATGGAAGACTTGAGATTATTCCAAAGCAGTTTGAAGCCGAATGGTTCAGGTGTGCTTCCTGATTTTGCTTACTTGAGCAGTTAATTTAAAATTTAAATGGCCTCATTAACATGTGCCCTGTAGATAGTTGGATGGTTGCATTGGGTTCCTTTTTGAATGTTCTAAATTTTGCAGATGGTTGAGGAACATTCGAGATTGGTGTATATCAAGGCAATTATGGTGGGGTCATCGTGTTCCAGCATGGTATGTCAGATTGGAGGATGACAGCCTTAAAGAGTTTGGGGTATATGCTGATCACTGGGTAGTTGGAAGAAATGAGGCAGAAGCTCTGACTGAGGCAAGAGCTAAATTTCCAGGAAAGAAATATCACATTGAACAAGATCCAGATGTGCTGGACACATGGTTCTCTTCTGGTCTCTTCCCTTTTTCAGTAATGCGCTGGCCTGAAGATACCACTGATATGAAGACCTTTTATCCAACATCCCTGCTTGAAACAGGACATGATATTCTTTTCTTTTGGGTAGCTCGCATGGTAATGCTAGGAATGAAGCTTACAGGAGAAGTTCCTTTTAAGCAGGTAAATTAAAGAAACAAAATTTGGTTTTCTTTAACTGAATTCATGAAATTAACTAGGAAGCATTCGAAGGTATTTTGTTTATACCCTTTGAAAAAATGCTACTTATTAAAGATCTAGGGCTTAGCTTATTTTCTTCATGAATCAATAACATGCACCACATTTGGAAGACAAATAAGATAGAGCTAACTGGTTCTATATGATGGGTTAATGTCCGTTTTTCCAATGAACGGATATTGTCTATGGGTTTCAAAGTAAGCTACTCACTTCCTTTTTCTTATGATCCTTTTTTTTGTAGTTACGAAATTAAACCGTCTCTATCATCCTCCTCATGCACATGGAACAATGGCTTCGCTGTTGCATTACCCCAGTTTCTTCTTGTAAAAAGATGAAGCCTGAATAGTGTTTCTCTGTGGGAGGTTCTAATAGACAGCTGTAGGATGGAGTTGTACTCATGAGGGCTTCTTTGACATCAAGAAGAGCACCACTGGGGCGAACAGGGAGTACCCCCTCTTTCCCACATTGTTTGGGATATACATTGATTAGCTAGAGAAGTTTCTTAGGGAGAATCCTAAATCATGTCTTGATTGCCATACTCTTGTTGTAGACAAGGTGATTTTCTATTCCTTCCCTGAGGGCCTTTACAGGTAGTTGGACACTCTTTGCAAGAAATCTACCAAGAAATGTCTAGAGGATCTTCATTTCTTCCTTTGCAAATGCAATGGAGGTCACCACATGTTGGAATTTGTGCAACAGGAGAGGTCAACAACATAGTTACTCTTTGGATACCCAGTCATCTCCTCTTCGCTAAAGGAGAGATCAACAACATAGTTAGGGATGGCATCTATTGAGCATACATTCAAAGCACTTGAGTCTTCCCCAGTTTTGGCCCAAATATGGTATTTTACTACTAGCATCTCATGTAAGTTTGGGATGGTTTCATTGTTCAAACTTCATTCATGGCCTTTGGATCCCCCATGGCTAGTTGCAGGTTTGCTCTCACCATTTCCTGATCGAGATGGATCATCACATCCCATGATTCAAGATGATTTGCCAACTTTGGCATCTCTAGAAGATCAAGTTCAAGGAGCACCTTCTTTTTATATGTCCCATAAACAATGAATTTTGTAGGAGTTTCAACTGCTTGTTTTGGGTAGTTCCCTTGTGATTTTCTTTTGCTACCCTACCTAGAGATGCCTCACTTTCTACATCCATGAGGCAATGATCCACATTTGAGAGATTTTGCGTTACCACAACATATTGAGTACTCTCGAGCTCATCACTTCTTTCTTTTGTCCTACCTCCACTGCTAGAGTCAATAAGCACTAGCTGACTTCTTGATCCTATTGATGGGAGATCAATGTGACAATGAACATCCTTCCATTCGATCGACGTATATCCTACTTGCATGGGATCTCAAAGCTATATCCAGATTCCAGACCATGTCACCATGCAAAGTACTACCCATGGGGTGCACTCTATCAACAATACTTCCATCAGGAATTCTTTCCCCTTAGCTTCTTATGTTAGGAGTGAAAGTTCATTTTGCTTCAAAACTTCTCGCATGGTTGTACAGCTCATCCCCCTCAACTATGAGTACACTTTGGAGGATGTCATAAGGGCATCAGTCCCTTCACAATGATAGATGGAGACATATGAGTACACTTTGGAGGATGTCATAAGGGCATCAGTCCCTTCACAATGTTAGATGGAGACATTGATACTTTTCCCTGTCCGGTCCTGTATGGACTGTCAACAACAATAAATTCCTCGATTTATGTTCTGTCAACAACAATAGATCTTTCTGGAGAGTTTCTTGATTTTTGGCCACCAAACTGCTGTGTACAGCACTAAAAAATTGTCACTTTCTCTGCTGTATGGACCTTGATAATCGAGCCTCTTATTCAATTGTATGTACCAGAATTGTGTTTATCTAATGGCTGTATAGATTCTTGGGATTTGCGCCCCCTCTTGCTACCCTTCTTATCCTCTCTTCTTCAGCTCTCTCTCCTTTCTCTCTATTCCTGAAAATCATGCCCAGCTCCTCGAAATTTGTGCCGAGCTTGCTGTACAGCCTGTCCGTCCCTGTATGGACTGTCAACAGCAAAACATTCTGCGATTTTTGTGCCCAGAAATCTTGCTGTAGAGTTTCTAATTTTTGTGCCACCAAACTGCCGTACAGCCCAAAAAAATCGTGCCACTCTCTGCTGTATGGACCTTGATAATCAAGCCTCTTATTCAACTGTCTGGACCAGAATTCTGTTTATTTAATGGCTGTATGGATTATTGGGATTTGAACTTTATTACAACTTAATTCATTTTCACTCACAATAAAGCAAAAGTCACTTTAACTTTAAAAAAATAAAGTTGCTATCTAGAAAAGTCATTTTAGTCACTTTCTACATGCTTAGACACAGCCTATGTAGAAGACCATCCGAGCTATAATAACTCAACCCTCATAATGACCTTTAATGGCCTTTTACATGTGTTCCATTGTCTACTGTTCAAATATACCCCATGATGTAGCTTTACATTTGTAATCAGTTTCTTATAGATATCATATCTAGGAGCATACATTCCACAAAATGTTGAGCTACTTAGAAAATATTATATTGTGCATTTATATATTGCCATTTAGCTTTCTTCCTGAAATTAAATTCATAATGGTACTTGATACAGGTTTATTTGCATCCAATGGTACGTGATGCACATGGTCGTAAAATGTCTAAGTCATTAGGCAATGTGATTGATCCTTTGGAAGTTATAAATGGTATAACGTTGGAGGGTCTGCATAAAAGGCTAGAGCAGGGTAATTTAGATAGAAACGAACTTGACATTGCAAAAGCAGGACAAGTGAAAGACTTCCCAAATGGCATAGCAGAGTGTGGGACAGATGCTCTTCGTTTTTCTCTTGTTGCCTACACTGCTCAGGTATTTTGGTGCCAGTCTTAATTGTAGAACATTATTATAGTATTATTAGTTGGAGCTTAACTTATCATGTATATTTTGAATTTATTGTGCAGGCAGATAAAATAAATTTGGATATCCAGCGGGTAGTTGGTTATAGACATTGGTGTAATAAACTATGGAATGCTACCCGCTTTGCTATGATCAACTTGGGAAAAGATTTTGTGCCTTCTGAGAATTTGGATGTGAAATCTCTGCCATATGGCTGCAAGTGGATACTTTCTGTTCTAAATAAAGCTATCTCAAAGACTGTAACATCCATGGAAGTATACGACTTCTCTAGTGCGACCAGTGCAGTTTACTCATGGTGGCAATATCAATTATGTGATGTTTTCATTGAGATAATCAAGCCGGTAATGTTGGCAGATGATAATAATTCAACATCTGCATCAGTAAAACGTGTCACAAGGGATACATTATGGATATGCCTGGACAACGGATTGCGGTTATTGCATCCATTTATGCCCTTTGTTACTGAGGAGTTGTGGCAACGCTTACCCCAAAGACTAGGGGATACTTCAAGGAAAGAGTCAATTATGATTTCAGATTATCCGACGGTTGTGGAGGTTTGTAATGCAAAGATTTTATGTTTGTATCTGCTTGAAGAAATCTCTTATATTTCAATTTTTCTTGTAGCAAGTTTGTTAGATTTTCGTTTTTAACAAATCTTCATAGAAATATTGTAGATATTAATAGTTGTAGATGTTATTGATGTTTCCTGTGTATTGCAGGAGTGGACAGATGATGAAATTGAATCCCAGATGGTTCTTAGTGAATCACTAGTGAGGTCAATAAGATCTCTTCGTATGGCTTATTTATTACTTCCAAAGCAAAGGTATGCAATGGATTTTTATGTTTATGTCTGAAGTACAATATTCTTTCTTTATATCTGCCATTAAGATGAGCTTTATTGTGGAATATTTTTGTCTAAAGAGGACATTCTCATTCCAGGCCAGAGGCTTTCCTTCTATGCAAAACAGATGAATTGGCCACAGTAGTTGAAAAGGGTGCTACAGAGATTTGTACCCTTGCCTCCTTAGCGTCACTGAAGGTACTGCTACATGAGGCTTGTATATTTTTTGATGTCCTGTTGAGCTTGTCATTTTTCATATTTATTATTTGTTTGGTCTGGGGGTTAATGGTTACCTTACTACTATAACATTATGTGAGCAATTGACATTATTTGTGCTTTTTGGTTACTGGGTATGGATCATTATAAAGTTTGTTAAAGCCGGTTGTAAACCTAGATTTTCTCGAAAAAAAAAATTATACAAGAGCACCCTCACAGTCTCACAAATCAATATAACTTGCTTCTACTGAGAAATAATTTATGCATTTTGATTGAATATTTATTTCAATGGATTAAACCATTTAAATTTTAATTCCTTCTTGTTTAATTCCAGGCAGGGAAAATTTGTGTAAGAAAGAAGAGGTTTTCTAAAGCCAGAAGTTTCTTAGCCTGAATTTATCCCCTAACATTTTCCTGATTTTCCCCAAACTCCCCAACAAAGTTTTCAGAGAAGAAATATGGGAGGAGGGGAATAATGTGTATGCTGGGAAATATAGGAGAAGAAATTAAGGAAAGGAATATGATTTGACAGAAATATTGGAGTGGATGGGAAATACTTCAGAATGTAATAGAAATGAAACAGAAGCTCATATCTACATCAGTCGAAGGAAGATAATAATGTTTGATGGAAAAAATCCAGATTCCAAAACAAGTGGAGAGGAAGCATAAATGTTAATAATAATTGTTAATATTTATGATTGAGTGAAAGAGGAGATATTGATGAAAATGGAGATGGTGAGTCTTGGTAGGTTTTGTAGCTTGCAGCTCTACCTCAAACTAGGGCTGTGTGACCAACCTAGGGTGTATGGGTGTTTTAATGTTCTACTGCCGATTTTGTTTTTGGGAGGCCTTTGTATGACAATGTTTTAAATGAGGTGCAACATTAACACTGCCACTATGCGTCCAAGTTTAGGTTAACAGCTGAATCATGCTGACCAGACTCAGAATCGGCAATAAATCGGCGAAGCAAAAGAACTAAGTTACCAAGATTCGGATACGGATATGGATTTGGATACGGATCCACCAGTTTTTTGAAAACCGAGGATCCGGATACGGCGAGGATACGTCACGTACAAAAATATAATAATATTTTTTAAAATTTTTAAAAATTTAAAAACATATTTGGAGTTTAAAAAACAAATCCATTTATGAATCACGACATTAAAACTGAAATCATTAGACATTTTATAAACTTGAAGATTGAAATGATGCATCATGCCTCATACAAAAAGGCTAAAGCCAAAAGGATAATATCATCATCCGATAATATGATATATCATGACAGTAAATACAAAAATGAGTGTCTCATCAATGATCACTCTAGTAATATGATAATGTAGATTGAATCTAACTACAAATCCTGAAATGGGTCTACATCCTCATAATCTGCATATGGAAACTCTACTTGTACATCTACATCATGAATAGATGTTGCGGGGCCTGGAATGGTGGAAGTTGCATCTGATGAACGCTGAACTAGTGGTACAATATGCTCAAGCAGGTTGAGGTGAGTCATGGCATTCAATGTCATGTTTAAGTCAGAGGTCTCCACATCCCACATCCTACTCGGACCTTTCTTATACTCTGGATTTGAATGTGATAGAAGGCGGAGGTTGGAATGAACATATACAAGATCTTCAGCCTTTGCTGCTCCTAGTCTGTTTCGCTTCACCGAATGGATGAAGCCATATGTTCTCCAATTCCTCTTAGCTGATGAGGAACTAACAACTTGCGATAACAAGCGGGTGGCCAGAGTTGAGATATGAATGCTTTCCCCGCCATGGAAGCGCTACCAAGTAATAGGATCAATGTGCCCTCGATCATTCATGGCTGTTGGATCTGAAAAGCCACCAATGGATTGCACAAATGCTCCGAATTCTACACGTACTTCCATTGCAGTTCCCATTGTTAGTTTTTGTACCTAGGCAGTTGTTCCCTAAGTGACTTTTTTTGCCTAAGTCATTTTTAAAAGGGAAAAAGGTGACCCTCACATTAAAAGCCACTTAATGAGACTTTATAAACTTAAAGTCACTTTTTGATAAATTTAAGTGGGTGAGTAATTTTATTTAAGTGATTTAAATAAAAGAGATTTTTACTCTCATTGAATCTCATCCATTGGATTGGATCTTTTTCCACCCTTGGATTAGATGCCCACTTAGGGTTTAGACAAAAAGGGTTGAGGGAGGCAAAGAGACTTCACTTTTTCATTTTCAGGAGAAGGAAGAAGCGCTGAGAGAGGAGGAGGACGAGCTAGGGCTTTGGCACATTTCCCAAGGAAATTTTTTGCACAAAAATCGAGGAGTACAGGAGCATTGAATGCTGGCATAGAAATCGAGGTGTATTTAAGCACAGAAATCGAGGAGAGTACGGCTGCATTTATTTGCACAGAAATCGAGGAGAGTACGGCTGCATTTAATGCTGTACGACTGCATTAATTTTGCACAGAAATTGAGGAGGATTTGACCTGCATTTAATTGCTGTACGGTCTGGCAGAGAAAACGAGGTGTACAACTGCATTTATTCGCTGTACGGTCTGGCACAGATATCGAGGTGTACGACTGCATTAAATGCTGATGATGACAATGTGGCCTTGGCAGCTAAGGGCAAGAAGAAGAAGGGTCCCAAGAAGGGTGGGGCCAAGCAGCACTAGTAGCAGCAGCAGAGTGGGAAGAAGAAAGACTTGAGTAAAATCAAGTGTTATGCTTGTCAGGCGTTTGGGCACTATGCCTCTCAGTGTCCAAGCAAGAAGAAGAAGAAGGGACAGGGATAGCAGACTGCAGCCTCAGCAAAGGTTGATGAGTTTATGCTGGACAGATGGAGAGAGAGAGAGTCTCTTTAGCCACCAGCATAGATATGGATATGGACAGTGAGCATTCTTTGTTGGCAGGTCATTAGGGGGGTCCATCAACCTCTACTACTTGGTACATTGACAGCGGAGCCTCGAGCCATATGACTGGAGCTCGAGAGGTGTTCCCGGAGTTATCTGAGACTGGTAGAGATGTGGAGGTTGTCCTTGGAGACAACACCGTTGTTAGAGCTGTTGGTCGGGGGACCATCACATTTCAGAGGGAGTCGATGAGTCCCATGACTCTGAGGGATGTGTTGTATGTCTTTGGGCTGAAGAAGAACCTTGTATCAGTTTCCACCATTGAAGACAGGGGTCTTGGGGTGTGCTTTTCAGATGGGAGAGTGCAGGTGTATCCCAGGGCTACAGGTATGTCCAGTGCCATGGACATTGGAGTCAGGTGTGGGAAGCTGTACAAGCTCTTGTTTCAGCCACAGTGTGCCTTAGCACACAGCAGCAGCAGTGAGCTATGTGAGCTCTGGCATCGGAGGATGGCCCACCTACATCACCCAACTCTTAGATTGTTGAGGAGCATGGTTACAGGTTTACCAGAGTTCAGCACTGAGCAGATTGATGTGTGCATGGGGTGTGCTTTGGGAAAGTACACCAAGACTGTTTTTCCGAGCAGTGACACGAGAGCTGTCGGAGTGCTTGATCTTATCCATACCGATATATGCGGTCCTATGTCATCACGGTCTTTGACAGGTTTTGAGTACTACATCAGCTTCATTGATGACTACTCCAGGAAGACCTGGATCTACTTCTTGAGGAGCAAGAAGTCCGAGCTTGTGTTGAGAGTCTTCCAAGGGTTCAAAGCCCTTGTGGAGAAGCAGACGGGGAGAAAGATCCGGATCTTGAGATCGGACAATGGGGGTGAGTATACCTCCAAGGAGTTCGATGCATTCTGCAGACAGGAGGGCATTCAGAGATAGCTGACAGTTCCTTACACTCCTGAGCAGAATGGAGTAGCAGAGAGAAAGAACAGGTTGATTGTGGGGGCAGCCAGAGCGATGCTTCATGATCAGGGGTTGCCTTTCTTTCTTTGGGCTGAGGCATGTAGCACTGCAGTTTATCTGCAGAACAGAAGTCCTCACAGGGCAGTGGGGAGCAAGACTCCTGAGGAGATGTATTCAGGCAAGAAGCTTGAGGTGAGCCACTTTCGTATATTTGGCTCGTTGACTTACTCTCACGTCCCTTCTGAGAAGAGGACGAAGTTTGATCCCACCGCAGAGAGAGGTATCTTTGTGGGATATGACGAGACTTTGAAGGCCTATTGGCTTTACTTACCTAGCTCGCGGAAAGTTGTTGTCCGTCGGGAAGTAAAGTTTGATGAGGAGAGAGCCTTCAGGAAGTCTAGAGAGTTAGAGCAGGGGGAGACACCAGCTCCCACACCTTAGTTGGTACAGGCTTCTTCGATGCAGCTTACAGGTCGACAGGTTTCTGGAGGGACTGGATCACAGGGTACAAGCACAGCGTCTTCAGGTTCATTGATTCAGGTGGCTGGCACTTCAGGGACAGTCTCTGGGACAGGTTCAGGTTTGAGTCCTCAGATTACAGGATCGTCAGGCACAGGTTCATCAGTTACTGGTCCTCAGGGTATTGGACCTTCAGGTACAGGGACTTCCTCAGATGAGGAGGAGCAGCCTTCAAGGAAGAGGAAGCCTAAGTGGCTTCAGGAGACCTTGAAGGAAGCTGAGGCATTTGGTAGGCCCCAGGAGAGGATCAGGACAGTAGTGGAGCCCGACAGGCTTGGTGTGGTGCCGGACAGGGATGATATGGCTCTTGTTGCATGCCTTCGTGACTCTGAGCCATCCACATTTGAGGAGGCTTCCCAGCATCTGGTATGGAGAGATGCCACGATGGAAGAGTGCCATTCCATCATGAAGAATGATGCTTGGGAGATAGTGCCGAGACCTAAGGGGAAGTCAGTTGTGACTTCCAGATGGCTTTACAAGATAAAGCATGATGCAGATGGCAGTGTGGAGAAGTACAAGGCTCGGTTTGTGGCGCGGGGGTTCTCACAGGTTGAGGGAGTTGACTATGATGAGACATTTGCCCCAGTTGCTCGTTATTCCTCTATCAGGGCAGTGATATCTATAGCAGCAGAGATGGGTTGGAAGATCCACCAGATGGATGTGAAGACTGCATGTCTCAATGGCCTTCTGCAGGAGGAGGTATATCTAGAGCAGCCATAGGGATTTGAGATCCATGGGAGAGATTCTCATGTGTGCAGGCTGAAGAAAGCCTTGTACGGACTAAAGCAAGCTCCTAGAGCTTGGTACTCCAGGATTGATGCTTATCTGATATCGATGGGATTTCAGAAGAGTGAGGCTGATCCCAACCTTTACTTCATTGTGGTTGTGGGGGATCCTCTCATTCTTCTGCTGTATGTTGATGATCTATTTATCACAGGTGCTGAGCATCTCATTGCACATTGCAAGAGAGATCTAGCATCGGAGTACGAGATGACTGACATTGGTCTGATGCATTACTATTTGGGGATGGAGGTTTGGCAGGAGCCTGGACATATTTTCCTTGGACAGGGGAAGTATGCAGTTGATATTCTGAAGAGATTTCGGATGGAGGACTGCAGGCCGATGTGTACACCTATGATCACCAACTGGAAGCAACTTTATGCTTCAGAGGGTAAGTTGGTGGATCCCACTGTATATCGTCAGCTCATTGGGTCTTTGATGTATCTGGTCAAGACCAGGCTAGACTTGTGTTTTGTAGTGAACACTCTTAGTCAGTTCATGGTTGAGCCTAGGAGTGTGCACTGGACTGCCGCAAAGCACATTTTGAAATATCTTGCAGGTACAGTGGATTATGGTTTGGACTATAGGGGTTCGGGTGGAGTCAGCTTGGTTGGGTTCACAGATTCAGACTGGGCAGGTTGTGTGAGGGATCGGAAGAGCACTTCCGGTTGTTGTTTCAGTTTGGGCTCGGCAGCAGTGTCGTGGTTCAGTTGGAAACAGAAGTCCGTTGCGTTGAGTTCTGCTGAGGCTGAGTATATGGCAGCCAGTTAGGCTACTTGTGAAGCACTGTGGCTTCGCAAGTTATTGGTAGATTTATTTGATCAGCAGCTTAGGCCTACGGTGATCTACTGTGACAATCAGAGTTGCATTCAGCTCTCTGAGAATCCAGTGTTCCATGACAGGTCAAAGCACATTGAGATCAGATACCATTTCATCCGTGACTACGTTCAGAGAGGGGCAGTTGAGCTTCAGTATATATCCACTGATGAGCAGGTAGCAGACATTCTGACGAAGTCTTTGGGGAGGGGGAAGTTTGTCTTCTTCAGAGATAAGTTGGGAGTGGTGCCGAACACCTTCCTCGGTAAGAGGGAGTGTTAGTTTTTGTACCTAGGCAGTTGTTCCCTAAGTGACTTTTTTTTCTTAAGTCATTTTTAAAAGGGAAAAAGGTGACCCTCACATTAAAAGCCACTTAATGAGACTTTATAAACTTAAAGTCACTTTTTGATAAATTTAAGTGGGTGAGTAATTTTATTTAAGTGATTTAAATAAAAGGGATTTTTACTCTCATTGAATCTCATCCATTGGATTGGATCTTTTTCCACCGTTGGATTAGATGCCCACTTAGGGTTTAGACAAAAAGGGTTGAGGGAGGCAAAGAGACTTCACTTTTTCATTTTTAGGAGAAGGAAGAAGAGCTGAGAGAGGAGGAGGACGGGCTAGGGCTTTGGCACATTTCCCAAGGAAAATTTTTGCACAGAAATCGAGGAGTACAGGAGCATTGAATGCTGGCACAGAAATCGATGTGTATTTAAGCACAGAAATCGAGGAGGGTACGACCTGTATTTAATACTGTACGACTGCATTTATTTGCACAGAAATCGAGGAGAGTACGACTGCATTAATTTTGCACAGAAATCGAGGAGGATTTAACCTGCATTTAATTGCTGTACGGTCTGGCACAGATAACGAGGTGTATGGCTGCATTTATTTGCTGTACGATCTGGCACAGATATCGAGGTGTACGACTGCATTAAATGCTGTACGGTCTGCATTGATTTGGCACAGAAATCGAGGGTGTACGGCTGCTGTTAATGCTGGGCACGATTTTCAAGATTTTGAGATAAAATCTTTGGTGGAGATAAGTTGTATTTTCACTGTATTCTGTTCTGATTTTTGCTGAAGGAAATAATATCTCTCTCTCTCTGACTAGTTTTCCCCGTGGGGGTTTTTCCAGGGCTTATTTTGGCCAAAAATTTCTGAGTTAAAATTTATGGTGTGACTGTTGGAATGTGTTTTTTCAGCTTGTTAGTATTTTTATTGTGTGTTCAAATTGTTCAGTATAATTTCTTAAGTAACTTATAGCTAATGCAAAACCGGCTGTAAGTGAAAACCACAAAATGTTCATCTAAACCAGCAAACAGTAAAACTCAGAAATTTCTACACCCATATCCCTATAAATTTTCCTCAGAGCTGTCTTGTATCCCTGTACCACTTCAGAATCCCTATTTGGGGCTGTCCTACCAGGTAAAGACAAAATTTTGGAATGATAATATTTTGGGTGCAGTGCATATGCCAAAAGGTGCAATGGTGTGGTCATTTTGTTCCACCTTTCAGTAACTATGTCCTTGACTTTATTATAAAATGTTTCAAAGGGGTCATTATCATTTTCCTTGATAATTTCCCCTATCCTCTCCAACATACTATCTATGTTCTCATAAACTTCCCCCAAGCAAGACATATCTGTGTCAAAAACCTTGATCATGGTCAAGATTGGTTCAGTAAACCGCAGAAGGTATTGGACCTTGTCCCACCATGCATCGTCAAGAATGATAGACTTGATCTTCTGTCCTCTATCAGAAGTGGAAGTCCTCCATGATTCCCAAAGAGGGTCGATGACCATCGCTTGCAATGCTTGTCTGACCTCCACAAGCCTCTTTATGACTAGGGTGTGGGAGGCAAAATGGGTTTCAACAACCTACAAGTTTTAAAAATTTAAACGTTAAATCAAAAATCATATATGGATAAAATTAAGAATTCATAATACAACGGAATAATATTGATTTGAAAAAGGAGTACCTTCAGTAGCTCCAACTTTGCAAAACCCCGATATATGGCTTGGGACATTGAATGGTTGGTGATGAACATCTGGATTTCTTTTGTTGCTACATATACCTCATTGATCCACTCAATCTCACCAATCTTGGCAAGCATAAGGTTCAATGAATGTACTGCACATGGAGTCCAGAAGATGTGACAAACCTGTGCATTGTCCGTAATGACTTGGACAACATTTTGTGGCCCCACACTTTCGATTGCATCAATAAGAATTGAGGAGATAAATGATGCATCTTTCTCTATTCCATTGCAATCAACAGCCTTCAAAAACATTGCCCCTTGGGGGCATATTGCAATAACATTAATTAAAGGGCGGTTTCCTTGGTCTCTCCATCCATCGAAAACGATGGACACCCCTGTTTCTGCCCATGTATCTCGGATTGACTGTAATTGTCTATCCACAGATTGTCTTTCTGATGTTAACAAAGTAGTGCGGACCTTTTCATAACCAGGGCTCTTGTACCCTTGTGGCGCTTCATTGACTGCCTTAATCATTTGTTGCCAATAGGGGGATCGCACCAAATTAAATGCTAGCCCATTTGCATATATGCAACGAGCTACATGCTCATTCAGCTACATCTCTGCCTTGGTTATTAAATGCTGCTTCAAGTGGCCCCAAAGAAGGCCTCTTATTAGCTGTAGCCGTTGATCTAGATGGTAATGGAGGCCTTGTTGTAGAGCCTTGCACAATGAGTTTTCCCTTAGCAACTTTCTTATCAGTGGCATCTTGCAAAGATGCATAGTACTTACTTTTTGCAAGACTCAAACCTTGTCCAGGTTTTACCATTTGCAGTGCATACCTGCACCCCCGTGTTTGTATGCCCGGTGAGATGGCCCTTCACCCTAGTGTATGAGCCATTTCGGATGGAACCACATTCACTACATTTCCATTTGTAAGAGCCACCCCCAGGATTTTTGCCAATAATTTCCACAAACTGCCATAGAGGAGATTTTGGGTCTTTACAGGCATTTGGCCCCCCCTCAGTTTGTTGTGGTGGTTCCATGTCTATGGCTCTGCATATATATGGAATTTAAACACTATTAGTAATTATTATTATACAATGTGTACATTATACTCCCAATCCATAAAATGATAAATCAATGCAAGTAATTAGACTATTAGACTTGTCACTTTAGTGGCTCTGTTAGTGTTTTTTTAAAATAAAATGATAGATGATAAAATCATAAATCATAGTTCACTGTAACAGTGAACTATGATTTATCATTTTATTTAAAAAAAAAACACGAACATAGATTTTAACACCTCTTCTCTGAGTTTTCATTTTATAATTTATTTAAAAAAAATCACTGTGTATGGACTCTGGAATCCATAACAGTTCATTGAGTCCCTACAAGATATATGATCATAAAGGATGGTCATACACAAAGGCCAGTCTAAGGCATAATTTCAAATAAGCTTGAGAATAGTTTGCATAGAGGGAACTGTACAGATCTAGGCTATTGAGGCCATTGAAGCCTCAGATCTCTCCTGCTGGGTTCAACAGTCTATAATGTTAATTTTTAATTTTTTAATCATTCTGTCCTGCATCTTTCCTCTGAATTTAAAGTGTGTGGGACATATGGAAAAAAACAGAGCTAGAAGAAATGTATTTGAAAAGATAGTGCACATTGGGATGAACCATGAAGAGTAAACACATAACTTATGTGACATAAGCGGAGTGCACATGATTTTCAAAAGAGAGGACTGTGCTGATGATGGTGAAATATTACCCAGAATGTAAACTAAGCAGCTAAATAAGGGAAGCAACTAAAGAAGACAAAGAATGGAGGCAACTGAATAAGACAAAGAATCATATGACTGTTAGTGTTCCAAATTGTACAGCCAAGATGATAAGTAGCCAGGGTGGACAATAAGGGAATAGATGGAACAACAATAATGAAGAGAGTTAGAGAGCTCTTTAGAGTTTGGTTGTAAAATGAGTCTGAAATCATTTGGCCATGACCAATGCTAAAGGTATCTTCCACAAATTACAATTCATCAGACCAACAATTGCTCTGAATGCACCCATACTATTTGTTTTACTGTTGGTTCATGCTCAAATGTTGCTCGGGTGTCTAGATAGCGCACAGATACCTCACCATATTTTTTCAATTATTAATTTATTATTGGATTCATTGCTGTCAGCATTGTTGAAAGGCACTTTAACATCATTCCCAACATGAAGTACAGATGAGTGCCATAAAGCCTCTCCTTGAAAATGTACAGTGAAGACCATCAGTTCACTAAAACAGTAAAATAAAAACTAGATTCCAACTTGTAAAAATCTTTAAAGAAATCAACTTCTTCGAACAATAATTCAAGAACCCATAGGTAACACGTGACTCATGCAATGAAGGGGGTAACAACTCCCTTGTTGTGGTTAATTGGATGGCTGGGATAAATAATATGATAATTATTAATTATATCCTGAGGCGTATATTGGACGATAGACAACTTGCTTGGACAACCTTTACCATTGTTGAGACAGTCTATAATTAAATGATACAGATAAATATTAAAATTTAAAAACTTGAGTTGGAGGTTGACAGGAGTTGGAGGTTGGATTCGTTGGTGGGGTCTGCATTCTGCTTTGTGTCTGCTGCGCCAAACTTCAAACAAAGAAAACGCCAAAAGTTAAAAGTTAAAACCCTCGCTGTCTGCTGCGCGCGATGAGGAGTCTGTCGGTAGTGAGTGACCCGTGGGGTAGGGGAATTGTTATATAAGTAAATTGATATTAAAAAATATTAAAATCGCCAGCTGTGGGATGGATCCGGCCCACCAAAACGTAGCTGCTGCTCAACTTTCCGCGGATCCGTTTCACTTTATCGGGAGCCATTTCCACATTTTCGAGATCCGTTTCGGATTAGGCGGATCCGTTTCCAGTCTCCACGGCGACGGCGGCAATGTGGATCTCTCACGTATCTGGATCTGAACTGCGGATCTGCGGATCCTTCACCCTCAGCAGGCAGATCCGGTAACACAGCAAAAGAGCGAAGAGTTTGAATCAGATTGGGAAAAAATCGGCAAATACAAAAAATTAAATATATAACTCTATTTTGAATTTAAAGAAAAGAAAAATTATAGATATTCAAAACAACCATGTCCATACACTACAAGATATCAATAGATGTCCAAAAGATATCAATAGAGTCATAGATGTCAAAAATATATCAACTCTCATGCATAAATGATAAGATGAGTGCATAAGCCAGAAAGAGTCCAAAATATATCAATTCTCATCTGTAAGATGAGTCCAAAAATACATAAAGTAAGGATCCAAAATCTAGTATCTAGATACTAAATAGTAAATACTATATAGTAAGAAAAACTAAGTAGATGCTCTTGCATCTCTGGCTGCTTGACCCTCAAGGGTATCTAAGTCCTCGGAACTAAAAAGAGGACCCTTCTCTGAATGAATCCAAGAAGATGTAGCTGCAGTTGTAGGATCCCCATCCTGTTCCAATTCTAGCTCCATGTCATCATGGCCCAAGGAAATAGATGAATGATCCAAACCTGTCAACATCAAGATACATTCAAAACGTGAATTAGACTTTAAAATTTAAACCAATGATTAAAATTAAGATTACAAATGATTATCAATTAAGCCTTTAAAGTGTCTCATTAAGCAACTGCTTGTTATGAAGCCGAAGATTATAGTGGACAAAAATGAGGTCATTTAAGCGCTTTTGTGTCAAGTGGCTACGCCTCTTGGTATGGATTGTATCAAACATGCTCCAGCTGCGCTCACAACCTGAAGCGCTGCAAGTTTGATTTAGGATCCTAGTGGCAAACTTCTTAAGATCTGGCGTATCTCTGCCAAAATTTTGCCACCAAAGACCTAACATGTGGCAAGGGTTACAAAGTCAAGATTTATAATTGAAGATGAAAAAGAATTAAGATAATGAAGTATAAATTAAATATAAAAGATAATATAAAATTACAAATTATAAAATATTAATACTTGGCAACATTCTTGTTTTCTCTTGTATAACACTGGTATAAGCAAACAATTTTGAAGGAATCCTATAGTCTTGCAGCTGGGCAATGATACGACTTTGGACACCTGGATCTGGGTTCATCCTCTCAATGCAAGTCATAAGCTCTCGACCAATCGCCTATTCCACCTCTCATCAGTGATGTCCCAAAGAGGCATGTACTTTCTCTTATCTTTCATGTATTTGGATTTTATGCCTTCCTTGGTGAGATCCATTGACTCATAAATGTAACCCATGGTGGGTTTCTCACCATCAACTATCCTGAAAGATCAATTTAAGACTTTAAAGTTAATTAACATGTAAAAGAGTTTGAATTCAAATTGAATTGACGAACATTGAAAAGGTTTATAATTAAGTACTTGAGCACTTTGACAAGTGGTTCTGTCACAATAATGATCTCTTATGCATCTCTCCAGAAACCATCATTAAAGACAAGAGCAACAATTTTAATTCCCTCAAGGCTTCTTCCATGTCTAGAAGCCATCCACTCAGGTCCCAAAAACATTCTCTTTAGATTGACCTTTTGCTCTACTATAGATTGCAAGGAGATGAAGTTTGTTGCAAATCTCGTCACTCCAGGGCGAACAAGCCCCTTGCCTTTAGTGTATGTTCTTATGGTGGAAAGGACATTTGTGTGATTGTAGATGAATTTGGTTATGCATTTTGCCTTATCCACAACGTCTTGTATTCAGTGAAGTTTCCAATGTCCTCGAGCATCAGGTCTATGCAGTGTGCAGCGCAAGAGCTCCAAAATATAGTGGGGTGCCTAGCCTCAAACAATCTACCAACAACCATATAATTAGCTGCATTATCAATAATAATTTGCACAATGTTTTCTACTCCCACTTCTTCAACAACTTCTTCCATCATTTCACAAATCAGTTGAGCACTCTTAACTTTGTTTGAGGCATCCACTGATTTGAGAAACATTGTCCCCCTTGTAGAAATATTGACAAAAATTTTAGACTTTTGTCAATCACTTAGTTTGCCCAGATTTCAGGCTTAGACATGTCATTAATAAAAAAACTTTTCATGCATTTAAATCAACAACCTAACAAGCTGAAACACTGAAACTAAGTCTGTAGTAGCGGAAATACACTTAAAAAAACAATAGACTGATAAACCCATAAAACAGTAGAATTTTGGTCAATGTGACTGTAGAAAAACCCCACCCCGAGGAAAAACCAGTCCAAGAGATTTTATTGCAGCATTTATTAGGCAGAAAAATAATTTACAACAACATTGATTTCAGCATTAATGACTATACCGGATTTCTTGATTTCTGTGCCACCTTGATTTTTGTGCCCAACAGACTATACGGAATAGTATGAACTATATGGATTTCTGTGTTTGATTTTTTTTTCTCTTCTCGAAAATCGTGCCCATAAATGTTTTCTTGAAATGTGTGCCATTGCCGTATCGTATGGATTGTATGGAACAATACAACTCAGCGGAAACTAAATGCCTTGGAAAATTGCCTAGCTCCTTGGGATTTGTGCCCTCTTGAGAAAAAAAGTTCTCCTTAGGATTCGTTCCCCCTTGAGAAAAATTGCAGCTCCCTCTCTCTCTGCAAATAACTAAGCCAAATGCTCACTCTTGGAAATGATTTCCCTCAACTTGTCTTGCACACTACCATAGGCTCTCTCTTATAACTTGAGAGTGACTTTTCACCTTCCCCATTCCCTAAATCGAAAGGCCAAGATTAAATCTTGTCTTTTCAAGATCAAGGGTTGAGAAACTTCCCTCCCAAAAGCGGTTACATTTAATTTTAATAAGGTCACATTTACTTTATGAAACAAATGCACTTTATCTCATAAAGTCACTTTATAAAATTAAAACAAGGGAATACTTTATAAAAGTCCCATTTACATAAGAGTCACTTTAAACTTTATAAAACAACATTACAAAGTAAAGTAGCCTAGCTAGTCCATGGTCACTTCCGTAAACAAGACAAGAACATGCGGAATGCCTCCAGAGCTAAATCTCTAACACTCCCTCTTAGCGAGGGAGGTATTCACTGCCGTCATCAACAGGGCCCGTCCTCAAATCCATCACACTTTTTGCTGCAGAAGCTCCCTTTGAACCTGGAACCAACGCTACAACCTGCATTGAACTCAAATCTGAAGATAGCCTTCTGGTACCCACCTTGAACCCTGAGCTCCTAGAAGAATCAATTCTCCACTCTGGAGCATTGGTTCGCTCATGCTGGTTGAGCGTCCTGCCAGTACTCAAAAGAGACTCCCTCTCTTCCATCGGAACAAGAGATTGTATCCTTGACGCCACTGCAGCCAGAGGAGCCTCCTCCTCCTCCTCGCTTGATTCATCAAGTGTGGGTTGTGCACTGAACTTGAACAGCTCATCGAATCGATCACCAGTCAACTGTGGATCAATCAGTCCCGCTGTCTTCGAGTATATATCAACATGTCCCAGATCATCTCTATTTGGAAAAATGTACACATGTCCCTCTGGAACAATGTCGAATACCCTGCATCTTCCAAGGCTGAGACCGAGAGAAAGTTTACCCTCATCCCTGGAACAAAGAGGACCCCATCCTGATCAACGTATCCTCCATGACTAAGTTGGAATCTGACTTTTCGAACTCTTCGCACACCACGTGCAAGTCACATCCAGATAAGGTTTTTCCAACACTCAAGTTGTTAAAAAACACATCAATAACCCTTGCCTAACAACTCAATACTACTGCTGTCCCCACAATCAGCTGTAATCTCAGAGCCTCAGCACTGATACCATGTAGAAATATTGACAAAAATTTTAGACTTTTGTCAAACACTTAGTTTGCCCAGATTTCAGACTTAGACATGTCATTAATAAAAAAAACTTGCCATGCATTTAAATCAACAACCCAACAAGATAAAACACTAAAACTAAGTCTGTAGCAACGGAAATACACATAAAAAAAACAACAGACTGATAAACCCATAAAACAGTAGAATTTTGGTCAATGTGACCCTAGAAAAACCTCACCTCGGGGAGAACTAGTCCAAGAGAAATTTTATTGCAGCATTTATCAGGTAGAAGAATAATTTACAGCAACATTTATTTTAGCATTAATGACTGTACCAGATTTCTCGATTTTCGTTCACCTCAATTTCTGTGCCCAGTAGACAGTACAAACTATACAGACTAGTATGGACCGTACAGACTGTACAAATTTCTGTGCTTGAATTTTTCTCTCTTCTTGAAAATCATGCCCAATTTTTTTCTCGAAATCTGTGCCACTGCTTTATCGTACGGATTGTACGAAACAGTACAACTCAGCATAAACTAAATGGCTTGGAAAACTGCACAGCACCTTGGGATTTGTGCCCTCTTGAGAAAAAAAAATTCTCCTTGGGATTTGTGCCCCCTTGAGAAAAATTGCAGCACCCTCTCTCTCTGCAAATAACTAAGCCAAATGCTGACTCTTGGAAATGCTTTCCTTCAACTTGTCTTGCACACTACCCTAGGTTCTCTCTTATAACTTGAGAGTGACTTTTCACCTTCCCCATTCCCTAAATACAAAGGCCAAGATTAAATCTTGTCTTTTCAAGATCAAGGGTTGAGAAACTTTCCCGCAAAAGCAATGACATTTAATTTTAATAAAGTCACATTTATTATGAAACAAATGCACTTTATCTCATAAAGTCACTTTATAAAATTAAAACAAGGGAATACTTTATAAAAGTCCTATTTACATAAGTGTCACTTTAAACTAGTGTTGATAAACTCTCCGAAAAATCGTCGACTTTTAAAAAGTCGCGATTTTTTCCCTAAGCCGAAAAATCGGCTAGAAAAAATGGCGACTTTTTTGAAAAAGTCACAAAGGCTAAAAATGGCAAGTCTCGACGTTTTCTAAAAAGTCTCGATTTTTTCCAAAAAGTCCTAACTTTTCTCGACTTTTTCCAGAAAATCTCAATTTTTGCTAAAATGGTTAATTTTCCAAAAATTTGTCATTTTAGCCATTTTGTTGTATACTAACACCTTTCATCTACCATATAAATATTTCAAAACTTTGTTGTATTTGAAGAGCAAACCATGCAAGGATAATCTTCGCAAAATATGTATCCGTTTATCAAAGATCACAATGGTAATTGAATTACTTTTTTCACTATTAGGGAATTTTTTGAGCAAACATATTTTGAGTGATCATCATAGCACATTGTAGGAAAAATAGAGTAGTGTTTCAAGTGGTAGATGAATTAGGGATAAATGTGAGGCTCATGTCGGAAATTCAATTTAGGAGGAGTGAAAAATACATCTATGATTTGTCACCAATACAAAACAAGAAATACGTTTAATGGCTGACAACCAAATCAATAAAATATACCTTTCAAAAATTAGGTTTAAGTCATAAGATGGAGGGACAAATAAAAAGCATTTATGAAAACCTTATATAAATCATTGGAGTAGGGAAAAATATGAAGTATGAATGGAAAACTCGGGAAGAGAGCATTGATATTAGATAGCTAGATGCTAGTTTTCCTCGAATACATTTATATATAATATATGTGATGTCATGTTGTATTGGTTATCCACTTTCGAGTCCTTGATTGGACAACCATGATGTTTCATGATACAGTATCGACTTTGATGTATCATTTTACATTTGGCATGACTGTATGATGATGATATATATCACTGCTTTTTCCATATTTATGTTCCAATGTGTTTATCTGTTGTTATTATTGCTTTAAATGTTTAAAATCCTGAAAAAAATGAATGCATTTTGTATTTTTTAATGTTTGCCGACTTTTCCCGATTTTTCCCAATTTTTTCGCCAATGTTGCCGAGAAGTTGTATTCGGGACCCTTGTCGACTTTTTGTCAATGCCGACTTTTTCAACATTGGTTAAATCACTTAACATTGAACAATTTTACCCATAACTTATTTAAATCAGCGAGACATACAAGTTTTGAAAATGACCAAATCATGAAGACATTGCTAGCTGGAAATCAAGTCTGCAACAAGATGAAAGCTTTATAAATGTGTCAAGATGAAATTCATGCACATACCATAGCCACATTTCAAGGCTAGCACATTCCTCTTGCTCTCGAAAATTATAGTTAGGGAAAACCAAGAAAAACCATAAGCCAACACCAAGGAGCACCAACAAGTAAGCATCACATTAGCAGGTCCTCCTAGGATAGGCATATCCTCTTCTCACTCCTCAACAAGTAGAATCTAGGGTTTAATCACAAAAGCTTAGCTTAAATGTCTTCAAGGGATGAAACCCTAACTCTAGTATTCTTAATGCATCAAACGCTCCAAGAAACCCTAGCACCTCCAAGACAAGTGACAAGAAGTGTAGAGAGAAAGAGAGAGGTGCACTCTTCTCCTCACATTTCTAACACAAGATGATCAGGACATTATGATGATGAAAGGCCTCTCTTCTTCCTCTATATATATGAGAGGCAAGGGAGGCCAATGATACATATGTGGGCCTAAACCCTTACAAGCGATGTACAAATCCACAAGTACGCCCACACATGTGGATTGTTGCACTCCAAGGATACACATTTTAAGCTCCAAGGTGATGTCATACATAAGCAGGGCTCCAATGCAAGGGCACTCCACTAGATGTTTCTAACGTTCCTCCCCAAAGCCTCCAAGCACTTGATGCTCATCATAAGCCATGTGCTCCATAGGGTCCACTACCTCGACATGAACATTATTACAACTTAGACATACCCATGTCAACTCCATGCCTTTAATGTTAGCATACAATTTATTGCTTGCTATCTAGGGCTACGTTGTTGGGAGCAGGAGCGGAAAGCGAAATTTTCAAAAGATTCCATTTTGGGAGCGTTTTTTATATAATACATATTTTAATATATTTTGATGCATATATATTAAAAAAACATGTATTATGCCAAATTAGCTATAGAAAACATAGATATAACCATTTAATATACATTTAACATCAATCATCTAGGAGCTATGACTTGTAATATTGTCATCAAATGATCAATCATCAACAACATCAACCTTCAAATTTCAAAATATAATGTTTGCCATCAACAAACTCTAGTTGTCTAACAGATAACATTAAACATGAAATGAAACAAAGCATCATAATATCATATTCAATACCAAAGAGTTGTACGATCATAAGATGCAATCAACAATTTAAAGTTTAAACTTCAAAGTAGGCCATAATGTTTACAAAATAGTCCATAATAAACGTGAAATACAAAGTACTATGATAATATCTCGTAATCTACTAAGTTTTCCTCTTTCCATGAGAAATGTCCTATTTTTTTCTTGTGTTCTAGGTGGAATAGGAGCTGCTGGAAGTGATCGTGGAACACGAGAAGAAGATGAATGCCCCCCACAGATTGTCGGACGTTGTGAAGCTAAAAGAAAAACTCCTACATTTGGAAACCTGTTGGTGGTTGTGGGTGGCATCTCTGATGTATGAATTGGATCACCTTCATGATCACTCAATAGTTCATCCTCTAAGTGCTCTAATGTAATGGCTCCATCTTCCACATTAGCCTCCTCCAGATTGTTGTCTCAAGTAAAAAATGTTCTATCATTCTTGGCTGCTTCACAATAATGGGACAACAACCTCAAGTTTTCGTGCACATAAACCAAACTTTCGGCTCGTTTTATATTCAAACTGTTTCTCGACTTTGTGGATGAAGTTGCAGGTGCTCCAACACCTCTCTGCAGAAGAACTATTGACAACATGTGAAAGCACCCTCACCACCAATTTATGCAAATATGTGGCACCACTACCATACATGTTCCACCAACAGATAGGATCCAACCTCTCTCAATCTTTGGTTGCATGCAAGGTACCAAAGACACCATGTTCACTGATGTATTGGCTCAATTCACTCCGTACTTGAGCACACTCCTCCTCATTAGGGACCAACTTGTCTAATGCAAGCATATACCCATTTTGCACCTTCGGATCACCCAATAGTTCATCCTCTGGATCTGTATGAATTGGACCACCCTCATGATCAACCAATATTTATCAATGGCTTTCCTTTAGCATTTGTCCACCCATTAGATACAATGCATACCCCATAGTTGGACCAATCATTTGTAAACTTTCTAAGAGCATTATTGATTTTGGCTCTTCCCTTGTTAAGTCCCACGGTTCTAGCTTTGTTATACCCAGGGCTCCAGTATCCTTTAGGGGTACCATTGATTGGCTTGTACCATTTCATGCTAATAGGGTGAGCGAGGACCATTGAATGGCACTCCACATGCATAGAGAAACCTGTAATTTTTGAATCCACATCATCTCTTTAACCAAGGTCAAGGAAATCTAATAATGTTTTTTGCATAGGAGAGAATCCACTAGCATGGTGGATGATGATCCAGATCCACTACTAAACATTCTCTGTGGGGATTCAGATTCGACCCTTGATCTCTTGGAATTGTTTTGAGCGGCCTCTTCTTCAATTCTGTATTTGTTTCTTTCTTTAGCTGACACTTTCTCACATGTTTTGACTCTAGTGGCCTTACCTTGATCACATGGCATAAGCCCACACAAATGCTTTCTCACATGGGTATATGAACTTGCGTAAGTTTTATTGCAATGGAGGCATGCAAACTTTGTGTTTCCACCCCCTCTCCCTCCCCCAAGTCTTGTTACATACTTCCACAAATGTGTTGTGTCTTTTTTGTTTTTGCCCCTCATCACTCATTCTCCTCCTCCTCCTCTTCTCCCTCTTCCCCCTCCTCTCCATGGTATGTGCCACTCCTTATCTCTTCCTCCTCATCATTGCCACCACCAAATATACTTCCCACCACCATCATCATGAGAAGAATTAGAATAAAAAACAAAAACTACATACCCATCATGCGTTTTGATTCAATATGAGAATCACTTCTTTCCTGCAATAGAATGATGGAGAAAAAGAGATTGGAAAGAGTAGGAAAAAAACACATACAAGATTTAAAATTTTAACATTGTGAAATATATTTTTCAAAAACAAACAAAGATTGGGTTTTTAGAGCCTACCTCTTTAGCTCATCAAGGATGGTTGAATGTCTTTATGGAAGCCTTCAATCTTCTTTCCAAGCTCTCACAAATAGAAGCTTTCAATCTCCTCTTCAATCTCCCTTCCAAGCTCTTACAAATTTGCTCTCAAACAACTAGCAACGCCACTCAAAGCCCTAACAAGATAAATGAAAACAATCAAATGAGGAATAGAATGAGTCCAAATGGAGTCCAATAGTGTTTATAAAGGCTAATTGAACCCTAGCTAATCATTAAAAACAATTTATTTTTGCAAAATTGAGAAAATTGGAAGAATATTGCCTTAACCCATGGGATCACTGAGGGAGCGTTTTTTTTTGCTCGGGATCGCTGAGGGGGCGATGAGGAATCGCTCTGGGGGCGTCGCTCCCTCATCGCTCCCTCAACGATTTTGGCGATGGTAGGGAGTGTTTTTTTCCCCAAGGAATTGTGATTCCCAAAAACGCTCCCAGGAGGAATCGATGAGGAATTGCGATTTTGGGATCAATTCCTCCGGGACCGCGAATTGGGAGTGATTCGTGGGGGTCCCTAGCGATTCCCTGCAACGTAGATCTAGGGTCCAATGCGCTCCTTTGAAATGCCAAACACACCTCCAATGTAGGCCGTCCTCTCAAGCAAGCAACCAATTTGCATGTGGCTAGCATGAAGAATATCACAAGCTGTTTGAAGATCTCCAATGCTCCAAGGAAGAAAGCCATGAGAGTATCAACTGAGGTTAAGCAACCTCCAAGGTCCAAATCTATCATGGACCATCTAGGGGCTGATCATAAACCATGTACCTCAAATCTCATGAAGCACACCCCCAAGCATGGTGTAAACACCTTCGGAGTAAAAGCTAAGAACACACATCATTAAAAGTCCCACATACAACCAGTTGAGTTTGTTATATGCTTTTCAATAGTAAATGCATATAGTTTTTTCACGTTAATGGGAGTAAAGGACCTCTTGGGCTGATCTAGTTGCATTATGGATCTATCTCCGACAAAGGGGCCCAAATTGTTTTTTTTTAAAATTTCTTAGACAAAACTGCAGTGTTCCACGAGGATGGGTCTTGCAGGGTTGGGAACGTGTTTTTCTGTTTCTTGCTTCCTGAGAACGACGAAACTCTAGGTAAAACATTTCTGGATGTTTCGCTTTGGGTGAAACTTGGTCAAATGCATGGTAAAACGTTTCGGTCTGCGACGAACCTTGTTTCTCCATGACAAAACTTGGGGCAGGGGGACTTTTTGGCACCCCGCATGAAATTCTGAACCTCCGGCAAACCTTCCTGAGATCCCGTATGAAACTCAGAACCTTCAAATCATGATGAATTGTGTAATGTGTTTGCAGTTTTAATTTATCATATTCTTATTTACATTGCATGATTGCACAGTGATGAATGTAGTATTTAGCAGTTTACTGATTTGCATGGGATGAATTGTTATTGTTGGGATTTATATTTTTTATAATTTTAGAATTTTTATGAACTCAGCACCCCCTGCCTCCTCCTGAATTTCCCTAAAATTTGGGGGTGGTCTCCACACGTCCTGAATGTGTGTCTCCACACTCCTGCGTCCCGCTGTCCTGGAACCTTGGGGGAACATTGCAAAACTGTTCTCAATCCCTCAGTAATCTGCTTGGCAATGGTCTTAAAACAACGTTGAAAATTGAAATTGGTCTAAATAGATCAAATCTGTTAGGATCTGATGTTTTTGGGATATTTTCTATGGGAGTCGAGTGTAAGGCTCCTAGAACCTTTGCACTTTCCCTGAACTCTTCAATGGCTCGTAAAAGATCCTCCTCAATCAGATCCAAAAACCTATTGTAAAACTATATAACCCACCCATATGGCCTAGGAGCCTTGTTTGCTTGAAATGTGTTGAAGACCTCTTTGAGTTGGCTGGAACAATGACTCCTTTGCCCATGGGAAACCATTCTACCAATAATTTTTTATGGCTAAAATGTAACTCATTTTTTCTCTTATTGGTTCTTAATAAATAGATTGATTGTATTTGGTGGCTCTTTGGCGATCTCTTTGAATCATGAGTACTCCATCTATGGATGTTATCCTCCAAATAATATTTTGGGCTCGTCTCTGAATAACTTGTGTATGGAAGAAGGCTGTATTTTCATCAGATCCTCCTCAATCAGATCCAAAAAACCCGTTGTAAACTATATGAGCCACCTATATGGCCTAGGGGCCTTGTTTGCTTGAAAGGTGTTGAAGACCTCTTTGAGTTCCTCCTTACTTAAAGTCATTGGCTGGAACAATGACTCCTTTGCCCATGGGAAACCATTCTACCAATAATTTTTAATAGCTAAATAGTAAAATGCAACTCATTTTTTCTCTTATTGGTTCTTACTAAGTAGATTGATTGTATTTGGTGGCTCTTTGGCTATCTCTTTGAATCATGAGTACTCCCATCTATGAATGTTATCCTCCAAATAATATTTTGGGCTCGTCTCTGAATAACTCGTGTATGGAAGAAGGCAGTATTTTTATCACCTTTGAGCCTGTTGACTTTGTTCTTTTGCCTACATCTCGCTACTTCCAGAGCCAATAATCTCGGATTTTCTTTCAGTCCCTCCAATTTTTGCCTAGATTTTCCCTAGAGAATTTTGTGGAAGGAAGGCTATACAACTCTACCAATTTCACTTAGTTTCCCTCGTTTTTTCCTAGATTCTTCCTAGAGGATTTTTTGAAAGGAAATACAACTCTACCAATTTCACTTACTTCCTTTAGTTAGACTTCTGATTTTCGTGTACATCACATTATTATGTAGATATACTGATGGGAAATGCCATGGCAAGAGCATAATGATGGAATGTAGGTGATGGGCTTACACTGCACACCCCTAAGATGGATTGGAATCTGGATAGAGGAGGCCTTGGAGATCAACAAGTACCTATCAATGGATAGACTCATTTAGACTAGGAGGGCAAGGAGGAATATGCAGTGGGTCTTTTCCTTACTTTTGAGAGCCTGACTTAGATTTATCCTTAACATAACATAGATAGCATAATTATTAATGAGTAAGGGTTGATCTTCTACTTGGTCCCACCCAACACTCCTACACTCTATAAACCCTCAATAAACACAAAACAATTACAATGATTATTTGCTAGTGTCAGGCTGTCCATTTGTTGTTGCTGGGAAGTTGTTTGGTAGCTGAGAACTCATAACAGTGCATTTGCTGCTTATTTTCATTTCATTTGACCCTGGACTATCATTGTTATATATCATCATTAACATATGTATTTTTAAATGTTTGAAAATGGTTATTTTTAAAATATTTTTGATATTTATATATTTGGGCAGGGTCTGCTATGTCCTACTCCTGATGTACCTTGCTGCCCCATGATCCCCATGTACCCACTCTGTGACGTCCCAGAAACTTGGTGTTGCATAGCTAGAAAGTGAAGTGAGAGAATGTAAAGAAACATAGCCTAAGCTGAGATGATGCTGTTACAAGGGGAGGGGGGAGTTAACTTTGCTCATCATCTGGATTCTGAACAATAGTATAGAGGTAAATACTATGTACTTGCTGAATAATATCCTCAGGAGAAGCCTGGATTGTTATGGCCTTGGTGAAAAATCTCTGGTGAGATCAACATGCTCCTGGTGGTGGTTGGGGTGGAGGATGAAGATATAGTATCAGTCCTGACTCCTATCATCCAATACTGAAACCGGTAGAAGGAAAGAAATTAGTGATGCATCTCTGAGTAGATGTTCTGCAATGACAGATCTCCCTAGTGGCTTTGACCCTCATAGGAAACTTGGACATGGCATGCCCTGGAGCTTGGGTGGTGTGGACTTTAGGAGCAATGCCAGATGTTCATAGTTCTGTTCAGATGAGTGGATGCGGGGTGCTTTACTCCCCTGGTGTGTTGGACCGGATGTAAAGAGGTGGTACTTGGCTAACTGTCACAGAAGAGCTTTGAAGTAGATGTCTGAGAGGAAATGCTTCTCTGATGTACAAGGCAAGACACTGCTGATCAAGGTAGAAAAAAATATTGATAAAGATCTACCTGAGGCCCTGTAGAGGCAATGGGACCTCCTTCTAATATCATAAAAGACAGGGCATCTAGAGTACCAAATCTTATTGTGGAAGCAGACTCATCCCCACATTGCCCTACAACCATCATTGTCTTTCTATGGCGTTGAGGGGCTCTATCAAAGAAAAGAATATGCTATTGATGAGGCATCGAAGATATTGATCTGGGATTTCTTTGTCTTTGGCCCATGCTTCAAATTAGAAAACTCCTGTTGCAAAAGAGCTCTGAAGTAGATGCCATCTGACAGGAAATGCCTCTCTAATGTATAAGGCAAGTCACTGTTGATCAAGGTATTTGACGAATGTTGATAAAGATCTGCCCCTGTAGAGGCTATTGAACCTCCTAATATCATAATAGACAGAATATCTAGAGAACAAAATCTTAGCTTGGAAGCAGACATATCGACCCCTTTGCCCCACGACCATTATTACCATTCTTCTTTCCACTTAACGTGTATGGCCTCTACAGGTTCTGTCAAATAAAGTAAGAGGCTATTGATGAGGCAGTGGAGGTGTTGATCTAGGAAATTTTGTTGCACTTCAAGTTCAATTTGGAGCTTCTATGAATTTTAAAAACTTTTACTGATTCCCAAAAGAATTGTGTTTTAATTATTGAAGATGATGCTCTTTATCAGTCTATCAGACAAATAAATAAAATCAGTCTAAATAGAGTATACATGGCTTTTTTATTTCCACCTAATGTTACATTGGTGTCTATGAGCAACTTATCGATGTATTTGAAATCTATATTTTTGTAGGTACTGCGGGAGAGTGATGTCCCTCCTGTTGGCTGTGCGGTGAATATTGTGAATGAGTATCTATCTGTATACTTGTTACTTAGAGGCATTGTAGATGCAGAGCTCGAACTTTCAAAACTGGAAAAAAAGAAAGAAGAAATTATTCGGTAGGCTATGGTTTTTATTATTTTACATTGCAAGTCTTTGCTGTCTATTTCTTCATCTGATGAAGTTTTTGTGAAACCAGGCAACAAGAAGTAGTGACGAAGAAAATGAACATTCCTGGGTATAGAGACAAAGTACCAGCCAATATACAAGAAGACAATCTTTCTAAGTTGAATAAACTTATGGCTGAACTGGACATCGTTGAAGAGGCAAATGAGAATTTTGAAAAACTTTTGGCAGATAGTAAATGAGTTGACTTGCTGTTTGTTATCACTATCGATTTTCAATGAATGATATATCACAGTTTGTCACTGGAAAATGTTGTGCATTCGCTTATTCAGAAAATCGAAAGAATTCTTGTTTCATGGTTGGCAAGAAACAAAATTCCATTCTTGGTATGGCCCTTAATATTTATTATTTCTTCTTTGCCTCTGTCTCAAGCAGACATTCAAATGAAATCTATATCAGCCTTGCTGACAATCTTCAACTTCTGTTGCAAGGCTATCGACCCTTCAGTTACTCTAGCTCCTAAAATACATCTTTCTGAATGTAGAGAAATTTTTGATGCAAGAATTAAAAACGATAAGTTGCATTATGCGAAGAGTTCCTCTCAAGAGATAAAGGACTGGCAGGAAATAATATTTTCCCTAGTGGTGGTTTCTCTTGTTGTATGACAGTTTTATATAAATGTATTGGGTTTATATGCTGGCGTGCCTGAATTCTACTACCAAGGTATTGGCACATTCCCTTGATGGTTTTCCAATTTTGTAGACAGAAATAGTCCACTATGCAACATTTAAAATATTAGTAAAGATGCATACTCTGTATTTCAAATATCTGTAAAAGATGCACAAATTCTTGCCCAACCGTGATGTTTTTCTATACAAGAGTGATTGGTCTAACTTGTTAACATTCTTACACTACATTAGAACAAGTTAACTTAGAGTGTTATTGTTGGGTTTCAAGATTCTTACACTACATTAGAACGAGTAAAAATCCTAACTTAGTATGTTATTTTTGGTTTACTAGCAATATTTAATTTAAGTGAAACGTCTACTCTACTAAGCACTTGAGCATTATATGAGATGTAGAACTCACAAAACAATGGTTCTCTTCGAGAAATTTCCAATAGTTCTCTTCACTTTATTAACAAGTGGGTTGCATGGATGTCAACGATTGGAATTTGTTTCATGACCATGACTGCAACATAAATGGAAATTGAACAAAGAAGAAATAAGTAAAAATCAATGGGGCATTTGCATACACGGGTGTATTGCCTTTTCTTATGAGTAATGGGAGGAAGACTTATCCTAGAAACCTGACATTGATTAATTGCTTGGTAATCAAATGTGACCACTACTCCAACATAAATGGAAAATGAACAATTGTAGCTGTTGATTAAGTTGTCATTGATGCCAATGGTGTCTGGTCATTGATGCCAACTGTTGAGTCCTTGGTGCCCTTGTGGAGTCCTTGAGGGTTACTGTTTAGTTTGTGGTTGGCTGTGTCAGAGGAGCTCTTTTGACCTTGTCCAAGCTCAATATTGAATCCCTTGGAGGCCTTGGAACAATGACAAAAGCCCTTGTTACCCATTGACTTGGTCAAATGCCCCTAAGTTGTATCTTGGTCCCATTTGAGTCCATTGTCGAGTTCCTTGATCTTGGTTGATCTTTGGTTACTGGTCTTTGTCTTGCTTTTTATGCTTTTTCTTGTTTTGGTCTCTTGATTGGTTGTTGGGTGGATGATGTGGCTCATGTGTGTAAGTTCTTTGATGTGTTGATAGTGGATCCCATTGCTTGCATTGAGGTTGTTGAATTATTGTGGGGTCCTTAAGCCCACAAGCTTAGATCTCGATCCTCTTGCATGTGGAGACTTGGGTCTTGGGACCCACACTTATGGTGGTATGTTGGAACCCATTCTTATGGGGTCCATGGTGTCCTTGGAAGTTTGGGTCTTGAACCCGCACATATACTGGTTTGATGGCCCTTTGACGCTATATGGTCATTGGCATGTTGTAGCCTTGTGATCATGGATATGAAGCCCATAAGGTGTTGCAAACTAGTGGGGAGGTCTTTGTACCTCTCTTTTGGGGTGTTTGTACTCTTATGGTGATGAAGATATATAGTGGAACCATTGGATATGTTTTTAATGATATGGAGACCTTGAATATGATGATGATATTCTTGAAAAAGTTTTTGTTCCCACTTGATTGGTGGTGTTGGGGTCTTGATACCTTTGATATGATGACTATATGGTGGAGCCCTCCTCATTGATGATGTGTAGTCTGTGGATGTGAAGACCATTGAATCCCTCATGCCTTTGATGATGTCCATTGAAGCCTTTGACTTTGGAACTTATGCATAATGTAAAATGGTCTTTGGCACCTTCACGTGTGGAGTCTTGATGTCCTGTACAAATTGAAGAATTTAAGAATATTGGTCCAAGTAATTGCAAATAATCTCATAATAGGGAGATAGTTTTGTTAATCCATTTCTGTATATATGTGGAGCGTCTCCTAACTTTTCATGGTTGAAGATATTTTACTTTTTAAAGTTGTCAAGACAAATTTACCTCATCTTTTGGACCAATCGACCAAACAAAAAACAATTACTTCAATTAATTTTTAGTTTGTTATTACATGTCAGCATAGTCAATTAATAATTAAAATTGTGTATAAAAAATGATCAAACATTTCATTTATTCACGAATCAAGTCTCTCTTTGGGATCTTGCAAGTCTTGGAGAAAAGTGTGACACTTTGTGGAGGTGAAATTTTTGGATTGAAGAAATTCACAAAAAATGATATAAATTTCTCATATGGAATCAGAATTACAATTTTTTTGGCTCGTTGGAAAGCTTGTTGCGAGGGCTTTGGGATGACATGATCTAGAGTTTATTTTGGTTTGTCTATTATTTTTTCATATTGTGATTTCGAAAATGTACACAAACAACTTGGTACATGTTGGTTCAGTTGAACAAGATTGACACATGTTGTCTTATGTGCAATTGGTTCGACTCACTCTGGATGGTTGTATGAGAAGTTGGTTTGACTTAGGTGGATCGAGTTTGGTGTGCATTTGGTTAGACTCGAATTGTCTGAATCGGATGATGTGTGCAACTTGATTGTTTTTCATTGATTGATTAAATAGATTGTTTTGCACATGTTGGTACAAGTTATTGGTACATGTGTGGTTAGTTGATGAGAAGTGGTCAGAGGATGAGTAGTGACAGATGATGAGCAATAGTCAACAATAAAGATTGATGAACAGTGGTCAACAGTGACAGTTGTTGTGCAGTGTGGTGCATTGTAGTACGAGTGTTGATTAACAGTTACGTAGGATCAACGCGGTCGTGGTTCAACAGTTTCTATCTTCATATCAGGGTGGCAGGATGAGGCAATGAAATCTAGGTAGTTACGACTTCCTTCAGGTTGTAGCCTCCTTCCAATGGTAGCTGGAGAATTGAATTCATTGTAACAAGGGGTTGTTGCCTTCTTATTGTTTTGCTTCCTTCCAGTTGCCGAAAAATTATTATTATAAAGGCTTTTGTGGTTTTACCCGTAGGACTTGAGTTTCAACATAATAATCTTGTGTAATGTGTCTTGATATGCTTCCTATGTGATGATGATATGATGATATGTGATGATGCGTTATAATTGTTGATATAATGATAATAACATACCTTGTATAATATTGAATAAACTGCTGATGATTGTTAATGTTGAAGAAGTAACCAAATCTATACACACTGTTCACCCCTCCCTCTCAGTGTGTTTAGTGTGTCCGACAATAGCAACAAATAAGTTAAACAATGGGGTACTTGCACAACCACGAGTGGATTGCCTCGTCTTGTTTGAGTAATGGAGAAAACCTTCTCCAAGAAAATGATAGACATTGGTAAATTTGTTTTTGATAAACAAATTAAGAGATATACAAGGCACAAAAAACCCCATCCATATAGGGAAATTTAAGTCGTCTAATAAAAACCACTAGGGCCTTAAAATACCAAAGTGATATTACAAACATAACATTAGCTTCACAAAATCCTTGCCCCCTTTAATAAAATCATAGGGCACTTTATTATACAATCAGTTGGAAAGAGACAACCTAAAAAGTTATGCACTATTAAAAAAAAAGTGCGAGTAGACAACCTAAAAAGTTATGCAGTATTAAAAAAAAAGAGTAGACAACTTAAAGGACATGCGCTTTAGAATAAAATCACTTGAAAAATAATATTAGCTTCACATCCTTGCCCCCTTTAATAAAATCATAGGGCACTTTATTATACAATCACTTGGAAAGAGACAACCTAAAAAGTTATGCACTATTAAAAAAAAAGTGCGAGTAGACAACCTAAAAAGTTATGCAGTATTAAAAAAAAAAAAGTAGACAACTTAAAGGACATGCGCTTTAGAATAAAATCACTTGAAAAATAATATTAGCTTCACATCCTTGCCCCCTTTAATAAAATCATAGGGCACTTTATTATACAATCACTTGGAAAGAGACAACCTAAAAAGTCATGCACTATTAAAAAAAAATGCAAGTAAACAACCTAAAAAGTTATGTAGTATTAAAAAAAAAGAGTAAACAACTTAAAGGACATGCACTTTAGAATAAAATCACTTGAAAAATAGAGCAAAATTTGAACTCAAAACTACTTATTGTAAAGTACGACTTTTTAAGTGAACTAAAATTTAACAATATCTGAAGTAATAAAAAAAAGGAGGGCTTTTATGTTGTGGATGCAAATTTAGGTGCTTGGCCAAAATTCTATGAGATCCTAAAGTGCCAAAATTTTATGAGCTCCTAAAGTGCTTCTTCTTCAGCTAATCCTTTCTACATTATCTTACACAACAATTTTCTTTTAGTAAAGATTTAACATGCGCTCTTCCAACATACCTTCAATGTTTGTTACCAATGCCCCTTCCTTGTCTAGTAGTGGAATATTTGATCGGATCATTATAGCCAACACAATTCTCCTCCTTTAAGCATGAGACATGAAAGATGCCATGGAATTTTTATTTAGTTAAGGGCGTTGAATACATGCAACATCTTCATGGTTTTTGCATGCACCAAATATGACACAGAGCCGAGGTTGGAGCCTTAATTGTAATCAACAATAATTAATTAGTGGGAAACTGTTCAAATAAGAATGATAAATAGTAGAAATTCATATAATATATAAATATGTACTTGACATGGAACCTATGAGTTGATACAATGAGTCGTTTGTGACTATAATTTATTAGCACTGACTAGTCATAAAGGTCAAACATTATGTCTTTGACGAGCGTCGTGATTTTTTCTCGAAGTGTTTTATAAAAAAGTTGTCTTAATTATGGCTTGTGGTGCATGTTCTTGGAATTCTCTATTCTTGAAGATATGATGGTTGAAGACGTGTGACAATATGACCTATGAGTGTCGTATTGTGAAATGGTTAGAACTATCATGATAACATGAAACATGAACACAAAAGTAAGATAAACTCGAGAGTTCTCTATACTACATTGCATAAATGAGAAGTGAACTTTGTCTTATAAATGGTTATATACTAGACGAGTCAATCCATTTTATGAATGTGGGATGGATCGAGAAACAAACTAAAGTAAAATAAAGCATCAAATCATAATATAACCTAAAGTTGGAATGAATTTATTGATGCCTTTGTTTAATATCTAATGACCATTATTAATCTAATATTACTCTAACATCCTACCTTAATGGTCAATCTAATAACAATACCAAGCTTATATCAAAATTTTATATATTTGTTAGGACCCAAAATCTTAGTTAAAATATTTGTAGTTTGGTCATTTTGGACAACATTACAATTCAATAGGCCCATTCTAAACCAACCATTTGATCAAGTGCCAATGCATTTCAAGATGCTTGCTACGTTTGTGGAACACTGGATTCTTGATTAGTTTGAACACCCCTTGCTTGTCATAGAACTAGGGTGTTAGTTTTGTTTGCTAATCTTCATTTTAAAAAGCATCTTCTTGAGCCAAATTGCATCACATGCTACTTTTGTTGCTCCTTGATATTTTGCTTCAGGCTTCTTGCTAGTCCATGTGATTACACCCATGTCAAGGTTGAACAGAGATTCAGAGGTGGATTTTTTGTGATCCATATAACTTGCCCAATTTGATTATGAATATCCACACAACCTAGAGTCTTTGCTTATGTTATAGAGAATGCTAAAGTCAAGTGTCCCTTTCACATATCTCAACACTTTCAATTGCATTTCGATGTTTTACTTTTACTTTTTACTTAAATGAGGCCTATTAGTTTTAAGGTATATCAAACTCCCCACTTGCTTGTAGATTGACTCATTAATTGCCTTAAAGTCAGCTTTGGTAGAAAGCTTTGGCACTTTCTCCATAGGTGTAGACGAGAATTCACAATTTGTCATTTTGAACCTAGCAAGCATACTTCTTGCTATTACCTATTTGCCAAACTTTTACACCAAGACAATAACGTAGGAGGCCTAAATCATTCATGTCAAAAGCTTTACCCATATCAGATTTTATCTATTCAATAGAACTTGCATCATTACTTGTATATTGATTTATCTACATATACTACCAATAGAATGATATGATTACCATTGTGTTTGATGTACATGTTGGAATTTGTAAGTCTTGTAAATTTGAATGTGCCATGCCATGGGTGCCTACTTCATGGCATATACATTTAGTTTGCAAACAAATGCTCTTTCCATGGAAACTGAAAATTGTGTGGTTGATACATGTAGACTTCTTCATCCAAATTTCAATTGAGGAAGGCACTCTTCACATCCATTTGATAGACCTTCCAGCCAAATGGTGTTGCCATTGGATGTTGTTCATCTTTGTTGTAGGAGAAAAGGTTTCCTCATAGTTTTGCAACCTATTGTGCCATCTTCATTGTACATGACCTTATACATCATTTGCATCTGATGGGCCTCATATTTGCTAGAGGATTTGTGAAATCCCAAGTTGATTTTCCATAGATTGTCATGTTCATTTGTCATGTCCTTCTCCAATTCAATTTTTCTTGTTGCCTACTTGAACACTTATGGCTTGTAAACTCCATGAACATTTATTATTAGAGCAAGGTTGAAGGTGTTTGGTTTTTGTGTTCTCTTCCCTTTCAATGTTTGTTCTTCAATCGTTTCACCTACCCTAATATTTCCAATGGTGTTGTGCCACCACTTTGGCCTCTTTTTGAGATCCTCTCCTCTAAATCAATGCTATCATCATGAATTGGATTATGTAACATAATATATATATATAATATTAAAACATAAAATCACAAATAATATAAACATTAATAAATAAATAACATTATAAATTAAATTAACTAAGGTACATGCCCTTAGGTGAAAAGTCATCATGTATGTCTATATATTTGGGAAACATTATTAAGAGCATGCGTTTCTTCTTAGGAGGTCACAGATTCAAATCCAGAGGGGGGTAGTGTATGTACACCTTTGTAGACTTTAGCAATTAAATCACTGCGCAGAGGGGGTTCCCTTGTCCCACAAACAAGGGGGTCTCATACACCAAATTGGTGTCTCACTTGGTGGTGACCTTAAAAATAGATTATTATCATTATTATTATTATTATTGTATCATCATATATATATCATATAATTTATATTTATCTATGGATAATTTGTCATTTTTAAAGTGTAAGTTCGAGTAAAACAAGTTTTTTTTGTTTCATTGGTATCAATGCATTATATAATAAGGGGCATGCCAAAAAAAGTCCAAGTTAAAAGAAGATCTAAAGACTACAATGTGGTCTTTCACTTATGATGTTTATTATCGAAGAAAGAAAAAAACACTAGAAGTCAGGAGCTATGACGATTACAAAGTCAGAATTATAGTTGCAATTACAAGCAGTACTAAGTGAGTTAGAGCAGTATGCAATTGATAATCATCTACAATTAGAGATTAAGAAGTAGAATATTCTTAGGGAATTAACCAAACATGAGAATAATGGCTTAATCGCTCAAATTGAGAGATTAACAACAAAGAGCAAAATAAAGAAATCTCTCGCCTAAAAGATCAAAATCGAAGGTTGGAAAAAGATAACAAAGAATTTAAAAAAATGTTATCAAATAAGGACAAAGAATTATCACGTTTAAATTGTCACAATAAAAAACTAGAAGACAAAGTCAAAATGTTAGAAAGTGAAGCATAACTTTTACGATTACGACAACATAATCAAAATTTACTTGCACAGATAAAGAAGCTAAAGATCGATGATAAATCGTTACAATAAAAAATAGAGAAACTTACCAACACTAAATCAAAGGTCGGCAAGGAAACAATGATCAAAGTCATTGAAGTAGCGACATCATTAGAAACACAAATCCATAATTCAGAAAAAGTAATCAGTACAAATCCAATCAGCAGTAAGATTCCATAAAATGCTCATATAGAGAAGGTATCAACCAATAAATCACCAGTGGCACCAGAGGTTGAAGTCCATATAAACACTTTGCACGCAATTTGAAAACTTATCGTCACCCAAACTATAAAAAACTTTTCGACCAACGATAGGGTCAAAATGAACATAAACAGAGGAGTTATGATCTCAGAAAAGAAACCACACACAATCAACAAACTAGGCACAAAATGAGAAGTTCCATCCAACAAAGCGGTCAACAAACAACTCCAATGAAGATAGATCTTAGATGGACCACTTCACGAATGATGCGACTTTTTTTCTTGGGAATTCTTAACTCATATCGGTTTGTTTCATCAAGTGTCACAGTTACTAACACAAAAGATCAAGTGATGACATTACAAGCAAGAAATCAGATGTAAGCCATGTCTTCAATAAGCTTTGAGGACAAAGCCCCCCTTAAGGGGGGGGCAATGTAGCATAAAATATATAATATTAAAAAATAAAATCATAAATAATATAAACATTAATAAATAATAAACATTATAAATTAAATAACTATGGGACATGACCTTAGGTGAATAGTCATCATGAATGCCTATATATTCGGGCAACATTGTTATTGTATTATCATCATATATCTTATCATTTATATTTATCTATTGATTATTTGTCCTTTTTTAAGTGGAATTTCGAGTAAAACAAGTTTTTCTTGTTTGATTACCTAAAGCTACAACATCCGAATGCTACTGTGGGTTATTTGCATAAGAGTGAAACATTACCGACTTAAAAGACTTCTCATGCTCAAAATCCTCCCCTCCTTTCAAGTGGAGCTACCTAAAACTTGAAACTTGAATACTCAACTACAATAGGTTGCTCTTAGACAACTTTGATTAATGGCCAAGATTTGAAGGGCCTTGCTTCTTTATCAACCCTGATTTTGTTGATGCTCCATTGGTCGGTCTTAACATCAACTAACCCATAATATTTGTGATTGTTATTGTACTTTATGATCATTAGTTTCTTGCACTTTTGGTCCAATTTGGTTCTCGTCTCATTTGGAATCCAAGGATAAGCAATGAAACCAAAGATTTTAAGATGTCTGACTGTGTTTACTCCTAAACCATGCTTCCTTTGGGGTCTTTCGTTTCACCACTATCATTAGAGATATATTCCTTTTCCTAAACCTATTTGGAATGGCACTGTATTCCTTCATACACTTATCCATCTTTGTGATAGATTTCAACCACTACATTAGCACACGAGTTATTGAATTCTTTTAAACAAAACTCTCCACCATTATTAGACCCATGAGTGGTAATGTGAAATCTAACTCTTTTTCTATAATCTGTTGAACTTTTGAAATTCATTAAACACTTCACATTTCAATTTAAGAAAATACGCCCACATTTTCCTATTGTAGTCATCAATAGAAATAATGAAATGATTGGAATTAGTGATGATTGTCGCGTTCATTGGTCCATAAACATACGCATTATTCAATTGAAGAACAATATTCTCTCCAAGCTTGTTGCTCATCAAACAGAGCTCTGTGTTGCTTCCCGAAGGGTTCTTTGCTCTAGTTAAGCTTGACTAGACTCTCTTACATTAGATGAATTATTTGAGTTTCCTCTTAACCTAATTCAAATTACCTTCTTTTAAATATTGTTCACGCTCATTCATTCAAGTTAATGAAATACATCATTCCTTTCTTCCTATATGCTTCTAGTTTTTGTGTGATGATCCATGATAAATCATTTGTTACATGATTAGTTGTGTGCTGATTTTATTTTCATTGTATATCTCTTTAGTTTATGTGCCTACATCTACATGTTGAAATCTCATATTGTATCAGAGCAATATGGGTACTAAACTAGTTAGTGTACTAGTGATTTTTTTGTTAGGGATCAAGCTTTTGCACGTTCAAGAAGGGATTTTGCAGCCATAAAAAAGGATTTTGAAATCACCAAAGAGCTCATTTGCATCCATTAAAGTGCTCATCTACAATCATCCAAGTGCTCATTTGTAGCCATCAAAGAAGTGTATTTGCGTCCATCGAATGACTGCTCATTTACAACCATAAAAAAAGTGCATTTGCAGCCACCAAAGAGCTCATTTGCAACCATAAAAAGTGTCTTTTCAACCATCAAATATTTGAATCATTTGCAGCCATTATAGAGCTCATTTGTAGCCATGGATCCCCTGTCTCCTCGGCTAAGTTGCTACACAATTGGTATGCTATATCTAGTCTTATTGAAGGAGTCCCCAAGAGATTTTCAACATTTCCTATGAGGACATGTTCACATGCATTCAGAAGATGAAAGAGGCCCAAAAATAATTGCAACATATTGACTACAAGGACTTGCACATCCATGATCCACCACTTAGCTGAGGAAGACCCTTTTACAGGCCCAAGAGAAGAATTGACCTACAAATTTCTTTTATCCATTGAAGAACTTGACCCAAATCAAATTCAAATTGAAGAAGCCATTGGAGTTTTGTCCCAAATCAGGTTCTCGTTGAAGAATACCTCCATAATCTCTTTTCATTATGCAAATCTACAACCTTTTCTCCTATAGTTCACTAAGTTCCACACAAAAGCTTCAAGTGATATCCTCCATTCAAAGCAAGGACTGGTCAAGAAACACCATTCAAGCACTTGAAGTGTTTGATATTGAGAATGGGATGACATGCATTTCAAAATAAAGACTAGAGATTGATAAGAAATCGTTACAATAAAAAATAGAGAAACTTACCAACACTGAATCAAAGGTCGACAAGGAAGCAATGATCAAAGCCATTGAATTAGCAACATCATTAGAAACAAAAATCGAGAATTCGGAAAAAGCAATCAGTACAGATCTAATCAACTGTCAAATTCTAGAAATTGCTCATATAGAGAAGGTATCAACCAATAAATCACCAGTGGCACCAAAGGTTGAAGTTCCTATAAACACTTTGCACGCAATTCAAAAACCTTATCGTCACCCAAACTATAATTTTTTTTGGGACCAATGATAGGGTCAAAATGAACATAAACAAAGGGGTTATGATCTCAGAAAAGAAACAACACACAACCAACAAACTAGGCATAAAATGAGAAGTTCCATCCAACAAAGCGGTCAACAAATAACTACAACGAAGATAGATCTTAGATGGACCACTTCACAAATGATGCGACATTTTTTCTTGGGAATTCTTAACTCATATCGGTTTTTTTGGTCAAGAGTCACACTTACTAACACAAAAGATCAAGAGATGACATTACAAGCAAGAAATCAGATGTAAGTCGTGTCTTCAATAAGCTTTGAAGACAAATCTCCCCTTAATGGGAGGTAAATGTAGCATAAAATATATATAATATTAAAAAATAAAATCATAAATAATATAAACATTATAAATTAAATTAACTAAGGGACATGACTTTAGGTAAATAGTCATCATGAATGCCTATATATTCGGGCAACATTGTTATTGTATCATCATCACATATTTTATAATTTATATTTATTTATGGATTAAAGGAATTTTCTAAACAGGTTCCTTAAAGTCTTCTTTTCACATTCTTTTTTATGGGGAGGGTGTTTATTTTTTCTGAGTAGAAATTTTTTTGTTCATCGGTACATAATATGACTGCAAATTGCGAGGACCCATTTTCATTTTTTAAATTTATTTTACCTAGTCAGGCCTATGAGGGGGTGTTGGAGCAAAATACTTTCTCCATAGCATAATTCTCATACCTAGTACCCTAGACCTTGAATTCATGACTCAAGTGGGCCAAACATCACTCTATTGACCAACTGAGTCACATTAGAGCTTACTTCTAAACTCTAAGGGTCCTAAACAACCTTATCTACCTTTTTTTAGAACTCTTGAAGTCTATTTTGGCATATGAGGGCGGATTTCTTTAATTAGGGCTTATTTTCCAAAATTTTAGGGTCCCACATTGCAAGTTTGAGATATGGAGTGAATCTGAGGAGTTTACTCCATTGTTCAGGGACTCCATGCACCTCTTTTTGAGCTCTTATGAGACAATTCCACCTTCCTCGAGTGATTTTATGGTTTTTCATATATTCAATCACTTAACTGAGTATCCTTCAACCAGAACTAATGGTTGTAAAGTTATTAGTTAGTGTAACTCAATTTAGGAGAGTAAGCATGGATAACTAAGGGTTCTTTGCTCTAGTTAATCTTGACTAGACTCTCTTACACTGGATCAACAATTCGAGTTTCCTCTTGACCTATTTTGAATTGTCTTTCTTTAAATATTGTTCACCTTCATTCATTTATCCAGATGGATATCAGTGGCCACCCACATAATCCGCTGTCTCAAAACATTTGTCCATTGTAGCAATTTTCTATTTATTTTTCTACGGTTTTTCGGGTCCTAAACTTCAGGGGTCGTTTTTAGTCCCTAAACGGCGTTTTTTGGCGATTCAGGGGGCAAAGTGGTTTCCAACAACAATCATTAGGCCCTAGTCAAAATATGTAAATCTCAATTAGACCCTTTCAACGAGCAATCGAGCGACCAAATCAGAGATCGTATGCAAAAGTTATGACCCCGTGAAGTTGACTGTTCAAGTAACCACCTTGGGGCCACACTTTATGACGATTCATCTCCTAGGGTTATGTTTTAGAATTTTGGGGTTCTCACTGTCATTCTTATTATAAATAGGTTATTTTGGCCTCATTTTGTATTCAACTTGGCACAAATGAGCATAGCATCCACATCTCTCCTCAGAGATAGCTACCACCATTCTAGCCGTTGTATTTACAGTCCGTTTTATTTATGCCATTTAATAGAATATTTGTTTACTGTATCTCTGTTTTCTTTGCAATATGTTAATGCTTATGATTCTATATCCATTCTTTCATTTAATTCTCACATAAATACAAATCCGTGGTATCAGAGCAATCTTCTCTTTGATTGTTTCTCGATGCATGTCCTTGGCGAGGTTAGGGTACAGAGACTTGGGTCTCGAACTAGTTTCACTTGGGGAAGAACACTCTCCCTGCCTTAAGTGGCCTCCCATGGAAGAATAAAAGAGAGACGATGGAGTAGGAGATCGTATCAAGTTGTTGCTCGAGCAATCCCTCGCACTATAAAGGAATGGGATGATGGATAGTTTCAACCATATCCTTCTACGAATTTCGATAGTGGTGGATGCACGTTCAACAAGCAACCATTTCAGAGATGTAACTCCATTCAAGGTACAAGTTAACTTTGATATTCCTTTATTTGAAGGCCAGATCAATGCTGATTCCCTAGATACGTGGTTGAATGTTCTAGAAGGGTATTTCTTTGTCCACAATTTTTTTGATAGGGAAAAGATCAACTTTGTGGTCCTTAAGGCCATCCCACATGTAAAGATTTGGTGGGATACTTATTGTAAGAAAAACTCATCAGACGAGTTTGGAATGTTCGAGGCTAGTCCCACTTGGACCTCCTTCACAGATGTCATTAAGGAACAATATTACCCCGTGGGAAAATATGATGACTATTACATAAGATGGACCATTCTGCATCAAGAGAGGGACTAGACAGTGTCGAAGTACACCAACAACTTTCATACCTTGCGTTCAAATATGGGTATCAAGGATTCCAAGTGACACCTAATAATGAAATATCGCAGAGGCCTACATCGATACATCTGAACAAAGATGAAATTCTTGGACATATCTTCATTAGCTTCCTTTCGATATGCTGTCAAAATTAAGGAGAAATATTGGAAAAAGAACAAGTGAGACATTAGACCTGCGAATCCACTGCAAAAGCAAGGCAAGGGAAACCTTGGCCTAAAGAACACAGGACAAGGAAATGACAACCAGTCCTCGCCACAAGAAAAGAAGGGGAATGGAAAGACAAAGAAGGATATCGGGAAGTGGTGTGAGTTCCATAAAATCCCTTGGCACAACACTGATGAATGCAGCTCAAAGCAGTCATTGGTGGTCGAGATCAAATATTTAGAATAAGATCCCGATTCCGATTCAGAACCCAGTGTTATGGTCGTGGAACAGGGGAAGAATATCATTGATGCAGAACCCAATGTCACTGTCCCTACCACACAAACTCAACCAGAGGATCTTGAAGAGCTAGAGGCAGAGGAACATCTCTTCCACTCGCATATGTGGGTGAAAGGAATGCCACTTTATTTTGTTGTTGACAACGACAACCAAAAGAACCCGATCTCAACAGAAGTCATCAAGAGATTAGAGTTTCCGCCAACACCACACCTGCAACCCTACAACTTCGGTTGGCTAAGCCAAGGCTGAGGTATATGCCTTACTCAACAATGTCTCCTAGCATATGGCATCAATCCTTTCAAAGACGAGGTACTGTGTGATATGCCCCCACTTGAAGTCTATGATGTTCTTTTAGGAAAAACATATATGTGGAAGTGCCATACTATATATGAGTCACAATCTCGCAGTGTCGTTGTCACTTTGGGAGGACAACTCTATCAGATACTAGAGACAGTTGCAGATGACACAATCTTGCAGGGTAGGAAGGTACACTCCCACACTAGGAAATTCTCCCTCTTCATAACTTCCTATGAAGGAGAGAATCAGATCACATAGATCTTCACATCCTATACATGGGGTCCCTCTGCTTAGTAGAAATAGGAAGAACACAAAGTCAATATTCCCTTGTCCATTCAAGTACCTCTACAGTGCAAGGCCACAGACTCAAAGTGCTCCTATAGAAACAAATCATCCATACCAGTTTAGACAAAGGATAACACGACAACCATAATTGTTCAACATCTCCAGTGCATCCATCAACAACAATTACAACCATATGAATATGTCAAAGAAAGGCAACCTCTTCACTTCAACAAATGTCACACCAGGAGATCAACTCACCACACGATTCAAGATATGATACATGATTTGACGCAATGGATACCATTGCTTCCTAAGGGGGGAGGTTTGATCTAGATGAATATTGGTGGCCACCCACCTATTCCACTGGATCAATACAATTGTCCATTGTGGTAGTTTCCTATTTTTTCGGGTCCCAAACTTTCGAGGCCATTTTGAGATCCTAAACAATGTTTTTTGGTGATTCGGGAGGCTAATCTATTGCCAATGTCATGCATTGGACTTAGTCGCAAGATGTAAAGCTCAGAGAGAACCTTCCAACGGGTTATCGAGCACCCAAATCAGAGATCGTACGCAAAAGTTATGACCCTAAAAAGTTGACTGTTCAACTAACCACCTTGGGCCCGCAAACTTTAAGACAGTTCATCTTCTAGGGTTATGTTTTGGAATTTTTGGGTTCTCTCCCTCATGATTATTATAAATAGTACATTTTGGCCTCATTTTGTATTCAAATTGGCACAGATGAGCATAGTACCCACATCTCTCCTCAGAGATAGCTACTACCATTCTAGATGTTGTAATACAATATTTTATATTTCCACCATTTAATAGAATATGTGTTTACTGTATCTCTGTTTTCTTTGCAATATGTTAGTGCTTATGATTCTATATCTTTTCTTTCATTTCATTCTCACATAAATACATATCATTCATTTAAGTTAATCAAATACACCATTGTTTTCTTCCTATGTGCTTCTAGTTTTTGTGTAATGATCTATGATAAATTGTTTGTTACATGATTAGTTGTTTTCTTATTTGATTTTCACCGTTAATTTCTTTAGTTTGTGTGCCTAGATCTATATGTTCAAATATCATACCTTGCACACAATACAAATTGAGGAAAATTGACATGCTTATTCCAAAATAAATATGTAGATTTTCTCTGCCTACTATCACGAACTCTTCCCCACGAGTAAAGATCACTTAATTGTTAGTGGATCAAGTAGTGTATTTCATAAACCAATTCTGCGTGTTGGTGAAGTGTTGTGACACACCTCAATTTATGTACCAAGAGAATATTTGGGATTATATGCTTTTCTCTTGGTCATGAATACATAGAAAATTGGCTCCCCACACTTTGTATGTTTTGTGACACATGCCTTTCACTTAGGTCCTCCTTGGTTGGTTTTTTTATCAAGCAACCTCTTTTTGCAGTGCTTCTTCATATGGTTCAACTTGCGATAATGGTGTAATTGTCCTTATTCTTTTCCCACTTACCTTTGTTGTTGACATTGGTTGTAAAGACATGTTCTATACCCTTTGCTTTACCGGTACTATATATTTCTTCCATTTGTCATGTTGTAAGATGTTATTGCATATCTCTTCAAACTTGAGTTCAACATTCATAGTGGTGTTGTTATTGTTGTCTTAATAAAGTGCATGTATGTGCATGGTAATTGTTTTTGCATGATTACCACCATGTCCTCTTCCATTTTATAACGAATCGTTAACAATTGTTCTATAATATTATTGATCTTAAGTAAATGCTCTTGAAATGATGTACTCTCATCCATCATGATTAGAAACAACATATTTTTAGGAAGACAACTATGTTCTTGTCCAAAGTCTCATGCAACTCTTGCAAATGCTTTAGATTCCATGTTGGATTATTCTCTATCTAGACTTCGGGAAGCATTTCCTCTGTTACAGACAAGTTGATCAACATTACACCTTCTCTATCTTTCTCATTATATTTGAGCAAAACATTCATAGTGATTATATTTGACAGTGTTTTTAGTGGCCTTGGCACCACACCATAACATCATCAATTGTCTAATAACCTAGGGAGTTCAAGTCCAAAGGCCTATTTGTGATTCCAAAGGTAAAGCATGCATTTTGGAAACCAACTCAGCTTCATATTCAAAATCAAATTGTAACATGCAAACATTGATTTTTGTAAGTTTTCTTGTATTTTGGTACTTTCAATAGTTTTTTGTTAGTGTCAAATCAACACTTTAAATTGAATTGTATCTGGTGCATTCTTAGAATAAAATGACACCCTTAATATTTTGAGTTGGAAGTTTAATTGTTGAGTCTTCTTGTGAAAGGGTGGAGTTGCAAGGAACCCTATGAGGTTTTAGTCAATCTTTTAAATGGACTGAAATGAATAATTATTAGAGTTATTGAACAATGATACACAATATTGTTGATGACACAATCAAATCAATAAAGCAACTCTCCAATATGTGCTAAATTTTTTATGGCACGACTCACAATCCAAAGTGGAAGCTCTTCATAGTCAATCATGACTCCAATATGATGGAATACATGAAAATAATCTAACTAGTTATTGTTCAGAACAACCCTATTCTTGACTTTGATAATGATTCCTATTAGGTGTTAGTAGATGGCCACTCAGTGAAGCAATGCCAGATCTAGAAGAATCTTATTGTGTTTTGCTTAATATTTCCAAGCCCATCATTAGACATTGGGAATACATTAATAACAATATACACAAAACATGTATCTGATATGATAAATAAGTGACCTTTCATATTCCATATTTTTCCAGACCAATCTAGTTTCAAAGTTTTGGATTCCTTCAGGAATATTCTTCACTTGTTCCATTTCAACATCAGTGCTACTATTGTCTTCAAATTGTCCATATGGAGTATCAATATTTTGATTTCCATCCTTGTCAAAATTGTGGGAAGCATAATAATTTTTCAGATAGGTGTTCAACACTGAAGAAACCTACAATATTAAATATTCACTATGGGTGGATAAATTCTTTATGATGGTCGTCAATGAACTAAGAAGATATATCAATCATGCAAAATAATACAGTTTCAAGTAATGAAAGATCTTGTAGTAGAAAGTCTTCCTACTTCTCACCTTGTGCCTGATTGGGGGAATATCATGGATTAACAGTTAGTCTTTAAGTTTTGAAGCCCTATCAATCAAACGGATTGCTCACTAAGAAAACATCTACAATGTGAAAATAAGTGAGCTTGATCTATAACCATAAATAAAGCCAATGTCTAGAGCTAGAGCGAGAGTTAGAGTTAATGCTAGGAGACAAATATAACTGCTAGAATATACAATAGTAATGAGAGGGGGGAGTGAATCAATATTGTAATTTATTTTAGAGCACCTTTACCAATTTTACAACTTTTAAATAGTCGCTTTGCAATGATCACATCAACAATAATAAATATTAATGGATATTACTTAGAAATTTAAAGTGGAAACCCAATTGGGAGAAAACCACTAGTAGATGTTCACTATAACAAACACCGATTTGTTTACAATCCTATGAGGGACACCAATCCCTTGTGCAAGAACCAACTTGTAATTTACAGGAACCAACTTGTTAAATAATGAAAGCACTAACCTTTTATGCAAGCACCGACTTACAAATCAAGCCCCAATCTGTTAAGATGAGGACACCAATCCTCTTATGAGCACAAACTCATAAATCAGGAACCAACATGTTCTTGGAATGCGGACAACAATCCTCTTATGAACACCAATTCATAAATCATGAACCAACATGTACATGGAATGAGGACACTAATCCTCACCAATCTGATCTTAATCAATCACACTTATGCCTTTGATTTTATGCTAAAACAGTCTTTAAAGTTGCCTCAAAATTCAACTCAAGTTCACTTTATATTCTGTGTCAATATTTCCCTTGAATATGTGCTTAAATAGTCCTTTGAGTCTTTCAAATATAGATTCTGAACTCTGCCGTAGGTCTGCTAAAAAATATGTTCAAGATGTTCCTTAAATATCTGTAGTGTATCAAAAATAAACTTTTTGGGATCTTTTTACCCTCTTAGAACTTGTTTGTATTTGCCTTCATCCTTTCTCAGCTCGATTGTTGCTTCTCTCTCTGTACCTTTGCTATTTTCACATTAATTCATCTTCCACACACCAGACACTCACAATGAGGGTGCATTTCATGTATTATTTATATGCATTGGTGTATCCAATATGGGGTCGACTTGTAGATATTCAAATCTTTTATTGTTTAGAAATTGTTTGCATGAAAGAAAGCCAACTTGCTTGTTGTATTACTTGGGCATCATAATTCTCCAACGCAACAACTCAACCCCACAAAGTCAAAATTAAATTGTATGCATGCATATTACATCCACTTATCTTGACAGATATTTTATGGTCACTTCAACATGTCTGGCGGGAATTTCCCATGTACCCGGACATATCCCAAAGTTTGGTGGGAATTTTACCCAAGCTTGCGAGAATTTCTGTTGGCTTGCAGGTATTTCTTCGATGCCTGCAGGCATATCATCATGTCCAACATGCATTTCAATGGCATGTGGGAATTTTTCGTTGTCCCATAGGAATTTCACCATTTCTTATAGTCATTTTAATCTTGGTTGTGCAGGCATTTTTCAAGATCGTTTGTGGGCATTTCTTAAGGTCTCCCGCAGGCATTTTATTTAAGCCTTGCAAGTATTTTTCGTGCTCACCTGTGGGAATTTATTTAGACCTGTGTGGGCATATTACAAGGACTCTAGTGTGTGCATTTGATTGGTGAAGTTACCAATGTTATGATATTGCCGTAATTTCCTAGGTACACATATATTTTTCTAGGCACATAATTTGACATTCATTTAGCTGCCACATTGACATCAATGACAACTTTTCAACAATATCCCACTTTGTCATTGATGGAAACTTAGTAAAACAATCTCTCCCCTTTTGAATGTAGTGTCTTTTTGTGATTCTTTGGGATGACTCCCCCCGCCTTCATGCTTGATGTCTTGTACATTATTTTACTATTTTATCTCTTCCCCTTTGGCAACAATGACAAAGGGTGCATTTTTTTCTTTTGTCTTTTCCGACTTCCGTAACTCCCCTTGTCAACAATTCTCCCTCTTTGATTCGTGCATTTAGTTGGGGAAAGCAATCACCAGCAATTTTGTCTGAGAAACTCAAAAGTATCCCTAGCAAGAGGTTTAGGAAAACAACATTGAAACTTGTCACAGAAAAGAATATCAAAAGTATCATTTTCCAGTTTTCCTTAGAAAATGATACTTGTCAGGAATATGTTTGGTCTTGAAATGCATCACTCGATTCTTAGAAATATTTATAACACTAGTATTGTAAAAAATATAGGAATATTCTCATTATATTCTACTTGGATATATCTTAAGGTCTACTTCATCCATAGAACCTAAGTACAACATGTGGCTGCTGCAATATATTATTCCTTTGTTGGATAGGGACACTGAATATTGTTTCTTGCTCAACTAGGACACTAAGCAATTTCCTAGACAAAATGTTGCTCCACTTGTACTGCTTCTATCATCAATATTTCCTGCCTAATATGCATCTATATTGGCTGTCATAGTCAACTCATTTCCTTTTGTATACCATAGTCCAAAATCTGTTGTTCCTTTGCAATACCTAAAGACTCCTTTTATTGTTGGAACATGAGTATCCTTATGTGCAACTTGAAATCTTGCAACTTGTCCAACTAATTGCATTACAACTAGTCTTGAGGATGTTACATAGAGTAGTATGTTAATCATTGATCTATAGATTCTTTGATCTAGTTGGTTTGGGAAATGAAAATACCTTCATCCAATTGAGAAATCTAAAGTCCTAGGAAGAGAGTCAGTTCTCCAAGCATACACATTTTGAATTCCTTTCTCATTTCCTTGAAATTTTTTTGGCTTGATTTGTCATGATCACTCCCAAAAATGATGTCATCAACATACACTTCAATGATAATCATGCTTCCATGTTCAACTTTTATGTATAGATTATTGTTTGTGTTTCCCTTTCTAAATCCTTGTTGCTGCAAGTACTTGTCTAGTCTTGAGTACCAAGCTCCAAGGGCTTTCTTTAGTCCATAGACAGTCTTTACTTTCTGACAGTAGGAACCCTTCTGGATAATCTATATAAACTTCCTCTTCTAATTCTCCATTTAGAAATATTGATTTCACATCCATTTGATATACTTTTATACTATTGGAGCATGCATAAACCAAGAACATTTTGATTGCTTCTATTCTAGATACGAGAGAAAAGTTTTCTTCAAAGTCTATTCTTTCAACTTGAGCATACCCTTTGTGCACTGGTATTTCTTTGTTTCTAATCACTTGTCCATTCTCATTTACTTTGTTTCTAAAAACCCACGTAGTTCCATTAACATTTTTGTCTTTGGAACAAGTTCCCAAGTCTGATTTTTCTCAATCTTAATAAGTTCTTCTTCCATAGCACTAACCCAATGTTTAGTAGACCTAGCTTCATCAAAACTATTTGGCTCTATTTGGATAATAGAGAGAGGTGTACCTATTCACAAGTGTCCTCCCATTCCTCTTCCTTATAACTTCACTTTTGTCACCAATGATTTGTTGTGGTAGATGATTTTTCTGATACTGAGGTTTAGAAGGTGTCTGTTGGTCCTCTTTGTCATATTCTTCATCTCTTTCTTCTTGTTGTTCCACTTCTATATGCCTCTCTTCTTGCTCTTCTTCTTCTTCTACTCATTCTGGTTCTTTTTCTTCTTTTTCATCAAATATATTTAAATCTTCACTTTCCTCCCTAGTTTTTAGAAGATTTGTTTCAACAATTTTTAAATTGATGATTTCCACTACCTTGTTGAGTCTTAGATTAGAACATTTGTATGTTTTGATTATTCATGATTATCCAACAAGTATGCCTTCATCAACGTTGGAGTCAAACTTTCCTAGACTCTTATCTTTCCTTTTTATGTAACATTTACTTCCAAATACTCTAAAGGGCTTGACATTAACTAGTATTCCTTTCCATAGTTCATAAAGGGTCTTGTCACTGTTACTTCTCAAAAGTCCTCTATTTAAAATATGAACGGTTTTATGCACTGCTTGAGCCCAAAAGATGTCTCTTAATTTGGATTCATTTAACATGGTTCGAGCCATCTTGCATAGTTTTGTTTTTCCTTTCAATAACTCCATTTTGTTAAGGTATTCTAGATGGTAAGAGTTATTTCCTTCTTCCATTTTTTTCATAGAATTCATTAAATTCACTAGAGTTAAAATCCCCTCCATTATATGATCTTAGGCACTTGATTTTAAATCAGTTTCATTTTAAACCAATTCTTTGAATTCCTTAAACATCTAAAATGCCTCTAACTTCTTCTTAAGAAAGGAATCTCAAGAAATCCTAGTATAGTCATCAATAAGAAACATGAATTATTGTTCACCATCCATTAAAGGAATCTCAAGAAATCCCAGTATAGTCATCAATAAGAAACATGAATTATTGTTCACCATCCATTACTTTTGTTCTTGTTGGTTGACATAAATCAATATGCACCAATTCCAATGGTTTCATTGTAGAATATTCCTTTGTTTTGAAATCAACATTTGTTTGTTTTCCATGGTGATAATGTCTGCAAATGGTATTTCATGGATTTGTTAGACATTTCTCTTACAACTTGCTTTTTCTTGATTTTTACCAGGTTATCACAATATATGTGATCCATTCTTCGATGCCACAACCAACTTTCATCTTCCTTTCCCATGCGACATTTTTCTTTTCTATTTTCATTCACAATATATATGTTGTTTGGATTTCTAGTTGTTGCTATGAATTTACCCGATCCTTTTTTGCTTATTTCACAATCTCTTATTTTGCTTATTTCACATTCTCTTAAATTGAAAATAAGGGTGCGTCCATGATCTCACATTTGGCTTACACTCGACAAATTGTATTTCATATTTTCAACAAGAAAAACATTCTCTCCCATAGCTTCTTTACTTCAAAGGTTTACTTCAAAGGTTTACCGTTCCTTTTCCTACAATCTTAGCTGAGTTATCATTCCCAAAAGAAATAGACCCTTCCTTCTCTTTCTTCAGTGTTACAAATACGTTTTTATCTCCTGTTGAATATGGTTTGAGCAACCACTGTCAATATTCCATTGATCCATTTTATTTTGAGCTTGTAGGGAAAAGCCATAGTCTTCAATATTTGATTGGTCCTTCTTCGTTTTCCAAATTTTTCGTCGTCCTTGTGTATGACTGATAGGAACTTGTTTTGTTTCTTTTTGAAAGGGAAATATCGTTTTTCTTCTGCAATTTTTGGCATTATGTACAAAATTATTGCATTTGTAGCACTCAGTTTCATATCCCAAAGAAGAGAAATAATTATAATTTATGTCAAGAACTTCTTGAGATTTTCTAGGATAATTGTTCTCATAGTAGTTCCTGAGGTTTTTGTAACTACTTCTGTTCCTTGTATTTTCACCTCTTGCATAGGCTTTACAATCTACAACCTTATGTCCAAAATTATCGAAGAATAACAAATTCGACGAAAAATATATTGATCCATGAGTGTGAATGGTTTTCTTTGTGATGTAATCCTCTTTAAATCATGTCCTTTTTGAATATGGTATTCTTTTTTTAACTTTCCCCATAGTTGGTTGTTGACCATCCTCCTTTTGGGTATGTAGTCTTCCCTTTTGATGGAGCCTTTGAGAATATTTGCAGAGCTTCTTTGTTTTGCTTCATTCCCTGTCATCATAGAACTTGTACCTTCATTAATGCCATTTTGTCTATATCCAAGTCCAGGCTTGTCATGGAATAATTTTTGGCTGTTAATGATTTCATTGAATATTTTTGTGTTGTTGTCAAAATTTTGTTGAATGGACTTTTTTCTGTAGTTCCTTTCTTAGACAAGGCTATTTCAGCTTCCAATTTTTCTTTTACCTTCTCCTTTTCTTCCAATTGTTTTATTATTGCTTCCTGAATTATTTTGGCTTCTTCTCATTGTACCTTTAGATTTGTGATAGTGTGCTCAACTTATTTAGAATTATTGCTAAAACTTTAAAAAGTTTCTTTGAGTTCCCTTAATTCCTTCTTGAGTAAACTATTCTTCTTAAATCACTTAGAGAACTGATTAATTCTCCTTTTAGATTCACATTTCCTTCTGGTTCAAAATCTTCTTCATTGTTTTCAAGGTTATCTTCTAAGGCTAAGAAAATTAACTTTTTTCTAAGTCATTGTCACTATCATCATTTTCATCCGATTAGCTACCATCTTCTTTAGAATAAAGGATTTTCTTTTTGAAAAATTTCTTTTTATTTTGTTTGTGATATTTCTTTTCCTTTTTATGACTTTCTTCTTCATCACTATCTTAACCCTCTTAACCCTCCGCAAAAGGAAATTTAAAAGCAAAATAACCTATTTTACTACATTCAAAACATTTAAAAGGGATCTTACCTTTATATTTTCCACATACCCTTTTTAACTTTATCACAAAGTTAACTTCTTCTTCATCATCTAAAACATCGTTATGGCTAGAGCATGATTTTGATTTGTACTCGTTCCTTCTTGTCTTCATTGTCTGCCCTCATCTCATAAGTTATGAGAATTCCATGCAATTCATCAATTACTACTTTGTCCATATCCTTTCTATCTTTTAGAACTGAGAATTTGGAATCAAACTTCATAGGCAAAGTTATTCCATATCCTTTCTATCTTTTAGAACTGAGAATTTGGAATCAAACTTCGTAGGCAAAGTTATTAATACGTTTTGTACAACTAACAAGGGATCTCACCTTTATATTTTCCAGATACCTTTTTTTAAATTTATCACAAAGTTGACTTCTTCTTCATCATCTGAAACATCGTTGGGCTAGAGCATGATTTTGATTTGTACTCGTTCCTTCTTGTCTTCTTGGAAACCTGAAAATCTACCTCCCTTTTAGATGGACTTTCATGTTTTGCCCTCGTCTCATAAGCTATGAGAATTCCATGCAATTCATCAATTGCTACTTTGTCCAGATCCTTTCTATCTTCCAGAACTGAGAATTTGGAATCAAACTTTATAGGCAAAGTTATTGATACTTTTGTACAACTAACATTTAAAAAGGATCTTACCTTTATATTTTCCAGATACCTTTTTAACTTTATCACAAATTTGACTTCTTCTTCATCATCTGAAACATCGTTTTGGCTAGAGCATGATTTTGATTTGTACTCGTTCCTTCTTGTCTTCTTGGAAACCTGAAAAGCTACCTCCCTTTTGGATGGACTTTCTTGTTCTGCCGTCATCTCATAAGCTATGAGAATTCCATGCACTTCATCAATTGCTACTTTGTCCAGATCCTTTCCATCTTCTAGAACTGAGAATTTGGAATCAAACTTCATAAGCAAAGTTATTGATACCTTTTGTACAACTACTGATTTTGGAACTTCTTCTCCAAGACCCCTGCGGGTGTTGACTATTTAATCTACTCGAAGAAAATAGGCTGCATTATTTTCATCTTCCTTCATCTTAAAGCTCTCAAATTGTCCTCTATGAATTTGTAACTTTTCCTTCTTTACTGTGTCATCCCCTTCATAATTTTTTTGAAGTTTGTCCTACATATCTTTCACTGGTTTACATTACATGACTATTGTAAATTCTGAATCTATTAGACCACACATAATTGCATTTCTGGTTTTTGTATTGCATCCATAAAACTTTTTTTTATATGCATCTGTCGGTGGAGTCTTTGTACTTTATAACCATTCTGAACTTCTAGCCCAATGTGAAGTCCAAGTGACTGCAAATAAACTTCCATTCTTATGCTCCAAAAGCATAATTAGATCCATCAAAATGTGGTTCCCTGCTCGTTGAAATCCCTTCCTGTCTGTCCATAACTGATGTAGGGATATACCTTCCAGCTGTCAAACTATTACTAAAGGAACCTGCTTTCATACCAATTGTTAGAATAGACAAAAATACTGAGAGGGGGTTGAATCAGTGTTGTCCTAGATTTTAGAGAACCTTTTTAACTTTGACAATTTTTAAACATTCACTTTGCAATAATCACAGCAACAATAATCAATCTCAAAAGATAATAACTTTTAAACAGTCACTTTGGAAATCCAATTGGGAGACAACCACTTGTAAATGTACATCGTAACAAACACCACTTTGATTACAATTTTATAAGAGACACCAATCCCTTGTGCAAGCGCCAACTTGCAATCTGCAGGCACCAACCTTCTATGTAAGAACCAACTTACAAATCAAGCACCGACCTATTAGGATAAGAACACCAATCCTCATATAAGCACCATCTCGTAAATTAGGCACTGACCTGTTCATGGAATGAGAACACCAATCCACATCAATCTTTCTCTTAATCAGTCACAATGCTGCATTTGATTATGTGCTAAAATAGTCTTTAACGCTGCCCCAAAATTCAACTTGATTTCACCTTATATTCTATGTCAAGGTTTCCCTTGAATCTGTTCTTAAACAGTCCTTTGAATTTTTCAAATATAGATTTTGAACTTTGCCACAGGTCTGCTCAGAAATATGTTCAATATGTTCCTTAAATATCTGCAGAGTGTATCGAAAATAAAGTTTTAGGGCTCTCTTTACCCCCTTCGAACTTGTCTTCAGTTGCGTTCATCCTTTCTTAGCTCGACTATTGTTTCTCTCTCTGTACCTTCGCTAATTTCAGATCACCTCATTTTCCACACACCAAACACTCACAATGAGGGCACATTTCATGTCTTATTTATATGCATTGATGTATGCAATATGGGGTGACTTGTTGATATTTTAATCTTTTAATGTTTAGAAATTGTTTGCACGAACGAAATCCGACTTGCTTGTTGTATTACTTATCCATCATAAAAATTATTCATCTTTTCTTTAGTGCAACAACTCAACCTCACAAAGTCAAAATTAATTTGTACTTTGGAATTTTATGTTCACTTAGCTTGACATATATTTTATGGTTACTTCAACATGTCTTTTGTCTTTTGGGCATATCCCAAAGTTTGGCGGGCATTTTACCCAAGCTTGCAGGCATTTCTCTTGGCATGTGAGCATTTCTTTAAGACTTGCGGCATATATCCATGACTTGTGGGCATTTCCAATGGCCCGCAAACATTTTTCATTAGCCTACGAGCATTTCACCATTTCCTACAAGCATTTTAACCCTGGATGTGCAGGAATTTCTCAATGCCTTGTGTGGGCATTTCTTAAGGCCTCCTCTAGGAATTTTCCTCAAGGTTCGCGAGAATTTTCTATGGTTAGCTGCAAACATTTATTGAGATCTGTGTGTGCATATTTCAAGGCTACCAGTGGGGCATTTGATTGCCCAAGTGCCCAATGTTATGCTATTGTGGGCATCTTTCTTGCTTACTACTACGTGCATTTCCTAGGCATATATATATTCCAAGTTCCAACCATGAGAACTTTTCCAAGTCGTTCAGTGAACTGCACCACGTGGATGTTAAACTCATGAGCCAGGGCTCAGCCTGCGTACTAGGCACGCATATATTTCTGAGCACACAATTTGACGTTCATCTAGCTACCAAATCAGTTTACTACCACATCATCTCTGCCACATTGACATTAATGACAACTTTTCAACGATAGCAGAGCATGCATTGGTTTGTGGTCATCCTAAACCACCACTTCGTTTATGTTCATCTTAAAAGCTCCATTTAGTAGAAGACATCAACTTTTGCTAGCCATTGGTTTGTGGTCATCCTAAAATACCATTCACTAGGTTTGTGGTCATCCTAAAACCAAGATTTAGTAGAAGACATAATATTTTGGTAGCCATCGATTTGTGGTCATCCCAAAACCATCAATTTAGAGAGCACTTTAGTGATGGGTTCAACCATTGGAAACTACCCACTTCAATATTTCAGCTCCATTTCAGAAAGATTCTTGGACTCATAAACATCCCTTCAGATTGAGGGGGGGATGTTGGAAACCTAAATTTTCTGGTTATGGAAAATTATATCATTGTTCACTTGAAGAGTCATAGGTGAACATGAAGAGACATCATAATTCTAATAGACAACTTGGAAGATGAAAGCAAACATCACTTCACATTGTATTTATATGTGCATCATTTTAATGAAATTGTGCATTCACGCCCATCTTTGCTTCTCTTCATCTTATTACTTTATTCCAACACTGTAAAAACAACCTCTGATTTTGTTTCAATTGAAATTGAATAAATATGTATATTTTATGAAACCTTTTTGGCTCTTTGAAGTGTTAGGCTAGTGATCCCTCGATCAATCTCCATCAGTAAAAGTCCCTAGGTATTCACACTCTCATAGACTTCGTGGCTTTAACTAAGTTTTGATACCATATCACCATAACATGAAACACGAATATGAATAAAACCAAGATAAACTTAAGAGGATTTTCCATATTTAATTGCATAAATGAGAAGTGAAATATTTTTTATAAAATGTTACATATTAGTTAAATCAATCCACTTAGTCACTATGGGATAGGCCAAAGAACATAGTAAAATGAAATAAGGCATAAAACATAATATAACCTAAAGTCTAAATGAATTTATTAATGCCTATTTCTAATGTCTAATTAACCATTATTAATATCATATTATGTCTTCATTTTTTTTGGTGACTAGGGGAATCAACAACTGGGGACTGGGATGGTACTCACATGATACAGGTTCTAGGGATCTATTCCTGCCACCACTATACCCCTAGGTGCCCCACAACATCCCGCAAGCACGGGACACAGGTAAGCCCGGGCGTGATTTGAACTCGTGACCTCTTTTACAACATGTGACTTCATATCAAGCGAATCTCCAATGAGCCGCATCGGTGCAGGCATTATGTCTTCACTTTTTCTTGCAATGCATTCTCAAAATTATTTTTCTTGAAGCTATGAAGATTTAAAACATGTGACAACATGATCTAGGAAGCGTCGTGTAGAGTTGCTATGTTTCAAAAGTGTTAAACAACCCTAGTTCGATTCTTTTCATAACTATGTGGCAATGACACTTATGGTTTTGGGATGATAAAATTCCACATTTGAATTTTATTTCAATAAACTATGATCATCAATACATTTTTCATGTTGATTTCATCTTTGGTTAGTGTGTTGATAATATAAAGACGATTATAATTAGGATGAATACAAGGCATCAATGTATTTTGTTTCTTATTTTTTGAACAATTGTCTTTTGATACTTATGATGTTTTGTTGATTGATAAGATTTTAATAGAAACACCTTTCTAAAATAACTTTTTGATGTTAATTGGATTTGTATTGCTCCATTCTTTTATACTTTGGATTTTTAAATCTTACAATTTTTTAAATTCAATTGAATCACTTCACTACTAAGTTGCTCTAGTTTTAATTGAATCACTTCACTACTAAGTTGCTCTAGTTTGAATTTGTGTGACCAAGCTTGGAAGAAATATCATTCTTTAATATCTACAACTTTGCAATTTTTTTTTTAATATTTATTTTATGTTTTTTTAAAGATCTGTATCTTTTGCAACGACTTTTGATTATCTTGAAGGATTAAATATGATACATATTTTAAGTCTACATATTTCAAGTATCGTGATGAGAGCACTATTAATTATGATTTCATTGTAAAGGTTTGGAATGATATCTTCTTCTTCTTGTATGGTAATACCAAAAAATAAATTCACATTTAATCTTGATTGGTCAAGTAGACATTAGTAGGATTGTTCTTGTTGTTAATGGAATGGAAAACACTTTTTTCAAAGCTTTTTCTAAACTTTCTTAGTTTTCATGGATTTTTTTTTGTTAAAAAATAAACCATTATTACATAAACCTATATATTCTTCCATAATAAGTGTACTTAAAACTACTTTATTGGCTAAGAGTTCATATTCTTCCTTCCAAACCTCTAGTGGGTTATTTTAGGTAGCATAGGTTTCCCTGAACACAAGGGATGAATCAACTGACTTTTTTGGATAAGAACCAATAATTACTATTTTCATTATTAATTTAACCACTATCATTTTTGGCATCTTCCAAAAATATAACGTATTTGATTTTTATAACTTATCTCCAAACTTTAATTTCAAAAAATGTTGTAATCCTTATTGAAAAGGGGGACAAAACCATACAAACATAAACATATTTATGCACAAAGATACAACTCTAAAACAAAAGAACCAGGAGTGAAATGCTCTTCTTGTATTACCTTCCTCTCTGCTACAAACTCTTTACATGCTCTTGTCTTAATACTCTATCTGATACATCTAGGCACTTCTACAACATGAGAGGTCAAGCCTTCTCTAGAGACTTCTACATCATCTAACCAATCTATTCAATCCTTACAAGTTTACAACTGGTGCAATAACTTTTGAGCTACCAAATATGACATTAATGAAGGAAGGAATTAAATGCACCTACCAACACCCCACCTTAATTTTGACTATATTCTTCTACAACACTTACAAAGTCTATATGCTTTAACAATGCCTCTATGGGATTACAAAAGGAATATTTAGCAACACTTTTTAATTCAATTTCCTGCTGGTCTAGTCTGAGCTAAGCTTACAATATGACTCACAAAAAACTTTAGTTTTTTACCTTCTTTTTTTCTTGGGACTCCGTGACCGTGTATTCACCGATTTTTTTGATGTTCTTAAAATTCATCTTCACTGTTGGCTTCTTCCTCAATCTATTATCTGGTTCTTTTGACTTGTTGAGCATGCTGTCTTCTTGAATTTCTGCATCTTTGGCACTTCCAAATGATTTAGCATCAGTTTCATCAATCTTAAATTCAATACCTGCACATTTAGAAGATTTTTTATTATTATTGTATCTAATCATCAGTTTGAACAATGACATTCTACCATATCATCATTAGCTTATGACAATGCCTCATTTCTTCTAGGATCCACTTAAACAATTCATCCTGCTAAACAATATGCAAATATGTTTCAAGTTCATCTACATTGTTTTCTTTGTCAACACACATAGGATTTTCAAACCAATCCTTAAGAAACTTTATTCCAGTCTTCAACCAATCATATTCATATTTTTCTTATCATCTTGCAAGTTCTCTACTGCAAGTCTCTCAACATCAATTGCTACAACAATTGGTTGCTCCTCCACTTGGTTTAAAATTCCAAGTAGACTCTCTTTACTAGTCAACATTTTATCAATCAATTCATTTCCTTTCTTAATTTTAGCATTTCTTCCACATTAATAAATTCCTCATCAAATATCACTTCATCTTCAATTTCTTTACAAAATTTACATACCTTGTCAACATCCATATCTTCACCTTTCTTACAAATTTTTGAATTCTTTGACATCTAGGTTAAGCTTCTTACAACTTACTCTCATCTTCTTCAAGGATGCTTTCACCTGAACCCACTGGCTAACTTCGAATATACACTAGTGGTCAACTACAATTGGACCCTCTTTCCACTTTCAATGATGATGATGAATAGGTTTTCTTCCCCTCAAGTCAAAGTGGTATATTGAGCTTCTGATACAATAGGCTACCAATTCACAAGAGCAATAGGCGCAAGAGAATAGGGTTAGCAATGTACCCTTCATTAACCTTCACATAAAGGAACATTTTCAATGCATTCACTTGTTTGCAAAAAATTAACTGAAAAATATCATAATTTACTTGTTTTTTTTGCTTCCATAGCTACTGCTATGTTGTGCACCGAGTTTTTGCTCTTTTTCCACTTTAATTGTTGCTGTCATTTCTTCATACATATGAAATTCTTCTACGATAAAAGCTTTAGTTTCCTTCCCATATTTCCATTCTTCACACAACTTCTCTTTTGTTTATGTGCACCTCGCCATGCCCTCATACACTTTTTCTTCTTCTTAGAGCTACCACTTTCCCACTTCGTTGGATGTCACCCTTACGAGGGTTTTCAATTTCCAAAACTTACGGTTCATTTGTTTCTTAACCATAGGCTTCTCTTTCTTTTTATGAAAGAAATGTGCAAGCCATTTAAAAAAAAATTTAAAACAAAAAAAATAATAGGGCTCTTTTCCTTTTAATTTTAAAACATGACCTTCCTGTTTGTTTTAATACTAAGGCTATTTCCTTGTATGATTATAAAATTACAAAAGTAAATTTCCCTATTCTTTTATTTTTTTAAACATGACCCCTATACCCCTTTTTTAAAACTTAAAAAAAAACTTTTATAAATAACCTTGGGTTATGGGTCTTTTTCTTTTTTCACATAAACAATTAGTATATATTTAAAGGGGTTGTGACAAGTAGCCAAATAAACTGAGAATTTAAAAAATGATGAACTATTAATAGGAAGTAGTGAGTTCTAAATAACAGTAATGTTCGAGACTTGATAAAAAAAGGGTAGAGAGCTACCTATTACAAAAATGATGTTTACTGTAAATCGATTGTTCATATTCAAAGAGTACCCAAAATATAGAATGTTATAGATTTTGATATATTTTCCTAATACATGTAAACACTTAAAACACATTACACATATTCATATTTAAATAAAAACTACTAGTTATGGGTCAGGCCTTGGTGGTCATTGTCTTTGTCCATAGTCATGCCCCCTAAGTAAGAGGGGCGGTTCCCTAATGTCTAGAGGAAACTAAAGTACCGTGACTCGGGTCCAGTTCTAAATCTTGAGCCTGCAAATAAATGTTGAGATATTCCTCTAGTCATGAGTTTTTGAGATCCTGTTCATCAACAAACCCTCTGATTTCCTCAATAGCTTGATTTATCTCCTTACTTTTCTCTTTTTGAGTGCTAGAAATGCTAGAAATTATACAAATCAAACCGTTCAACTCCTCACGAAGGATTCTTACATCTCTCCTTAGGTATAATATATCACATGACAAGCATCGTGTATAGGCCATCTCTACCTCTTGTCCCAAGGATTATGATAGTTGTAGTTGCTCCAATTACGCGACAATCTAAATAGACCCCCCTTATCTTTCCAACGAGCTGTGATTCTATTTTCCTACGCCCACTCATGATGGTAGAAGTTGGTTACCAAGCAAGAATCCAAGCATGACATTCCAAACTAAAACTTAAACCTCTCTCTCCAAACTTCTTTCACCACTAAGTGTCGAAGGTCTAAGCTTCTTATCTCTGCATGCGATGGCTTTCCTGCGAGTGCTATCTGTCTCGTATGTCCTCTCCATCAAGTTATTAATGTGAGTCCTTTCCACCAGCTATCATCGTTTCTCTCCCTGATTGACAAGCCTTGTGACATGATTAATAAGGAATGCATTCATGGAGGGTTGAGTGTTGAGGTGAATCCCTCATTAAGTTCCAATCCCCCTCTCTTAAGGGTGGCTCCTTTCTTGGCCAAACTGTTCACTTTGCTATTATTTTTCCTTAATACATGGTGATAGGTGATTTGCAAGGTTTGGGATATTAGGTTTATTTGTCTCAAAATTTTTGTCAATGGTGAAGAGTCTTCTCAAATACCTAGACGCATCACATTGATGGCCACCATTGGGTCCCCGATTTCTTTTACTGTTGTAACTCCTCTTTCCTTAATGAGACGAAGTCTTAAAAAGAGTGCTAGTTTGTAACTCCTCTTTCCTTAATGAGACGAAGTCTTAAAAAGAGTGCTAGGGATTCAACCAATTGTTGGACTCATTTCGAAGTCCCCATGTGTAACTTTGTTCTTCTTTCCCATTAGGGCCATATATGACCTCCCTACACTTGGCACCCCTCCCAGAAATCGCACCCAACGATGGATCAAACCCATGACCTATCTTATATAATTCCACCAACTTTCCACTACACCATGGCCCTATATGTAACCCTATTTTGTGGGTCTTACCCTATCAGGAAGATTTGACTTTTTTGAGGCTAATAATCCTGCATATAACTGAAATCTTTAAATTAAGCAATGGTGAATGGATGGCCATGATTGATCTCAACTACTACAAGTTTATACTTGTACGATTTTCTTCATTGAATCGGAATTAGATTAAATTCACTTATGTGATGTGAACTTTTCTCCTGATAAGTATTTCGGGTCATGCTACTCCTTGGTTGAAATCATCTACTTCATGAGCCCGAAATAGTATTCTTCCATCGATTTCAATAGTTAGTCTCGATTTCCCAACCCGCAACACAATTTATTCTTTGGCTTGTCTTTAGCTAAGACACAACTCTCTTTTTTCTCATATAAATAGTTGGGGTTGTAGCCCTAAATTTCTATCCATAGGGTGTTTAAATATTCACTATATTCCTTTTTTTTTAATATTATGTTGCACATACATCGATCTCTCCCATTTACTCTCCCTCTTATCAAACCTCTCTCTTCTTGACGTATTCTTCACTGAACACTTGACAATAAACCACATACATAGATCTTCATATCTCACTTGACCATCTTTTCTCCATGGGATCCTAGAAACCCTCATGCACAGGGGATAAGGATACTCTAACACTTGGAAGATCAAGAGGGTTGCAGATAGTTAGTAATAAAAAAAAAAGGTGTAACACAAGTGGATCAAGCAGTTGCTTTATATTTTCTCTACGCACAAAATCAACTATGCCCTGAAAACTCATTGAATTCTATGACAATATTAATACACAAAACCGCTAATTCTTCTTCAAGCTAAGGAAATTGAGATATTCTTCTCCAAGGGAGAGTTACTATCCAAATCTTAGTTTTACTATCACTTCCAATTTACTGAAAGCATGTTCCTCTCACTAGATCAAGTTAGCTCTGATACCAATTGTTGGAATGGGGGACAAAATCCATACAAACAGAAACATATTTATGCATGGAGCTACAACTCTAAAGCATAAAAACCAAGAGCAAGACATGCTTCTTGTATTAACCTCCTCTCTCATACAAACCCTTTACATGCTCTTTTCATAATACCCTACGTGATACATTTAGACACTTCTACAACATGAGCGATCGAGCCTTCTCTAGAAACTTCTACAACATCTAATCAGTTTATTCAATCCTTATAAGTTTATAGCTGTGTAATAAATTCTTAGCTACCAGATATGACATTGACGATAGGAGGAATTCAATACACCTACTAATAATCTTTCCTTTAGTTTGCATACAACGTATGACAATATTAAAAAGGTTGTTCATATTTTGGACAACCGGGTTGTTTTCAACTAGATGAGACTTCTATGAGGCCATGGAAGATAGATTGGTTTAGCGGTTTTCCAATAAGAATCTTACCATAACGATGGATGATAAATTCTATAACAGGTTTATAATTTTTGACACAAGACAATCCTTAACCCTGCCCGCCTTTTTCTTCTTTCTATGATTTCCCTGACTTATGGGAGTGGCCTTTGGTATAGGAGACCATGACCTAGGGGAATCTAAGACATCAAAATCACCTAGGGATCGTACCCATCCTGAGCCACACCAACCCTCAATCAGCTTGATTTTAAGTGTCTTCTCCCAACTAGCTCACCCTTAAGGGGAATTGAACTTGGGTTACACTGCTGATGAGACCCACACCTTAAACGAATGAGATAGTGATAATTGACACCCTTCCTACCTTTATATCAACTGCAGTTTCTAATTTTCATATGCATGGTGACCATTGTAGTGGCTACATAAACCTTGAATTTGTGGCTTTAATTCCTAGCGATTTCTTTGGATGGAAAATATTCCAAATTACGTAGTCTTTGGATGGTAGCATTTAATCTGTGATGTGTTCGCGATGGAAGTTCATCATGTTCTATAAATTCATAGTTGTAGTTATGGACGATATGAAATTGGACAATTATTATTTTGTTGCGGGATATTGGGTTCCTTCAACCCTTGCACATCCATGTTTGCTTATGAAGTAGGCATTTGGTTTCACTGATGCCTTCCTCACATCGTGATCTCGTTCTAGTTGGGTCACAATTAAATTCTGATGTGCAACAACCATTGGTTTTAGAAAGAAAAAACACTTATTCCAAAAAACCTATGTTGTTGCTCTCTATTTTGGTGAGTCTTATGTTTCATTTCTTTGTCAATATGGTGGTGTCTTCTCTAAATGTTTGGTAGTGGAATGGTATCCTGCTACCTATGGTAGTGGAATGATATCATGATACCTCTCATGTAGACTAGAGTGATTTATTCTTAATGAAATTTTGAATTTTAAATTTCGAAAGGCCACTTTGTGATAAAAGACCAAGGCTAAAAACAACTTCCACAAATTATGTGTTCCCAAAGATAGTTGTTTTGATTAGAAAGGATAACTAAAATGACCTAAATTGATATTCGATACCGGTGCAATGAACAATAATTTATTTATGAAAAAATATCCAACATAACAAGATATATACTCATCTAAGTGATAATGAATATGAGTTGATGCAATGAACCATGTGATGGTATAGTTTATAAGCATTAACCATTTACAAAAATAAAATTTGTCTCGTTTAGTTTATTTAATTAAAATTATTATTGTTTTTAAGAACTTTATATATATAATATTCATTAAAACTATGTTTTTATGAGTGATCTGTTTGCAGAGTTGTAATCGAACAAATACCATATTGCCCAGGAACTACAAATTGATGTTTCAATTAATGTTGGTTTTCCTGTTGTTTCATTTAGTTTGAGACCATGGAGGAGCTATTCTTTACTGTGTGAAGGATACTTTGCATCTTTGGTAGAGTGTCGTTGAATAACCTTGTGATTTGAGAAGGGGCATTCATATCCATATAATGTCTTGAAGGGTGATTTTTGTATAAAATTGATTGGTTGCATTGTACTAGTATTTTGCAAGAAGTCATCACTTACTCTATTTTTATTGTGTGTCACTTGTGTACAAGTGAAAGTATCCTTCCAAGCACTTGTTATCCATCTTAGTTTCCCATATATTTAAGGGTGACAAAGGAAATAATTCTTGATATCGATTTGAATGTGTGTGTGTTTGTGTGTGTGTGTGAGAGAGAGAGAGAGAGAGAGAGAGAGAGAGAGAGAGAGAGAGAGAGAGAGATTGATTTCATGGATGATTTCCATGAAATAATCAATGTAGGGCATATGAAACTTATCCTTGATCTTGATTCAATTGAGTGCTCTATATCCAAGACATAGTTAGTATGAATCATATTTTTTAGGAGAGATGATCCCAATTTCTAAAAATCCTTCGTGAGTCTTTCTATATTAGACTTATAGAAATAATTTTATCAATATTGGTGTGCCATTTTTTGATCATCAGTGGAGTCCAACTCAATGACATGTTCCATGCCCCTTTAGGGATGATGTTCTACAGGAATCTCTTAGAATACTACCTTATAATTTTGAAGCACTATAGAGGGGCCAAATTAATACATTGATTCCATGCAATACTAGTTGGCCATGAAACTAAAGTAACCCTTATGCAATATTTTTGACATGTACTTTAATTCCACAATTTAGTTTCTCATAGGTTTGATTCCCTTAAGAGTCATATCATGAATATATGTTTTCAAAGCATGGAATTTCTCTTAGTGGTTATTGGGATAGATTCCTACAGAAACAAGCCATTGAATGTACAAAACAAAATGAATGTTCCATACGAGATAAAAATCATCCATGGGGATATTATCTTCTACAAAAAGTTTCAATTAATGTATCACAACTTCATGTTGAATATATTTATGAATTGATATGTTGGTGGATAAGTGTTTATAAGTCTTTAAATAGAGGCCCAAGTTCTTAACCTTTTTCCTATGAAGAATGTTAAATGCAATGTTAGGGTCAACCACAACAAGGACTCCCTATTTTTCAATATCAACATAAACCTTGAAGGTATCAATTTGTCATCCCAACTTAGTCATTGCAATAAGAAAGACTAAGGATACTCATGTTTTTAAGGGTGGATTGGATTGGTCTTGCAGAATGGTTCATTATCAGGGTATTCATGAAGAGAAACCTTAATGTGTTCATATTCCGAGCTAGATTAGTGTAGGTCTTTGACCATAAAATTTTCTAGGTAGTACAAGGATGGCCCTTAAACTTGGGTTTATAGCATTTACAACAATGATATGAAGGGGAGGGTTAGGGTTTTCATCACCCTGATAGGTATGGACCTTAACATGTGGATACTTAAAATTTATCTCTTCCTCGATCAATCTATCCTATGTATAACCCCTTTGATCATGATAATATTACCTCTCTTATCTAGTGAAGAGGATGCAATACGTATGAGGTTTTGTCACCCCCAGCAATCCATACCCACATATGGATATTCTATTTTAAGGTCACCGCCAAGCGAGACACCAATTTGGTGTATGAGAACCCCCTTGTTTGCGGGACAAGGGACCCCCCTTTGTGCAACGATTTAACTGCTAAAGTCTATAGAGGTGTACATACACTACCCCTCTCTAGATTTGAACTTGTGACCTCGTAAGAGGAAATACATGCTCTTAAACATTAGGGCCACTCATTGCATAAGCTCAAGGATGAGATAATAATCACCACCTAACATAGAATTGACATCCTCCCCAACACCTTCCATGGGAACTACAAATGGCCTCTCTTAGGAAATGATTGGATCCATTTGTGCATACACACATCAATCATCTGCCTAGGAGAGTCATAGTCAAATGATAACCAAATCAATAGAATCGAACCTCTCAAAAAATTAGTAATATATCTTAGAATAAAAGGATAAGAGTTGTCTCCCCTCTAACATGCTACTGCCTCTATACATACCATTACAAAAATATCATAGAAGAATAGACCGCTTGAACAATCTAGGCTATTAGTTAGCTACATAATACATCATGGGGAGACTATTGTAATTTCCATTAGTGGTGTGATGTGTTAGTGTAGTGATGATAAGGCACAATCACCTAACCACCTAGGCCCAAAAATAATGTAAGTGTAGATACCACACTTACCCAAAAATCACGAGGGTCAATAATGTTTGGACTAACATATGCTAGTTGGATCTCTCTTGCATCACCATGCGACATATCATGGAAAAGGGATAAATATTTCTATTTATTAGATAGGTCGACAATGAAATAAATTCCCTCCTCTAGGTTGGTACCATATATTGGGAACAATCATGAATACCCATTTACCATGATCCCAACAACATATTAGCTAGCACATTGTAACTTTGTGAATTGCTTGAAGGATTTAGCCTCGTAAAAAAAACTTGACAAAACCAACATCCCTAAAAAAATGGACGAAACTCAATAGTAATCATACATGGAAACAAATCTCTCTCCCTCTCCTAAGCCTCCAAAAATTGCACAAAGTTACATGTATTGATCCATTGTGGTTATGGTTATTCCTCCTTTACATTTAAACTTCACCAAAAAATTATAGATTGAATATACAATCTATACTAAATTACCATTCTTAAGATTCTTTCAATTTTAAATTTGGTGCGATTAAAATGTGTAAAAACTATAGTGGACCTATTTGCATAAAGTACACCATTGCAACTGCACCTATTTTTTAGTGCACACTATCTTTGGTGCTATAAACTTCTGAACCGACAATGATGCACTCCTATGAATAATTGCATGCAGAGTTGTGATTTTTTTTAATATTGTGTCTGTTCATCGTGAGAGCAAAGCACATGCCTCGTCAATATAGTTTGATGATGATGTTTGATAGAACCATTTGCATTGCACATAGTAATCACTCAACACTCATGTGCACATGATAAATTGAAAATATATTCAACATATCGGTGTATGTAGGATCTAACTTTAGTGGACATGGAATAATACACAACACCACAAAATGGTGCTACTAGTCCTTATTGGCATAAAATAAAATGTTTTTTTTAACAGAATCTGGAGAAATTTTTTATATATAAAAAAGGATGAGTGCAACCATCCTTAAAGAGTCTAAAACCAAAATTAATGAGCAACTATAGAAGTAAAAACAGAGATATCTAGACTATGAACATAAAAGTAGATGATTCTAGACTTCTTGCTGAAACAGATTAGCCCCATGGAAGGATACTGTTTTACAAATTGGTTTCTCAGCAGTATACCAAAAAACTTATATAACCAGGAGAGAAGAACCTAAAACTTCCAAGCTTCCTGCCCATGGGTTGGTTGGCCAACCAAGGGCTCTTCCATCTACAAATATCCAAGAGCAGGGGCGTCCTGGCAGTGGCTACACTGGGTCATGCTAGTAAGCTTTTTAACATCTTTCTTTATAATGTAAAATTTCCCCATTAGTTCATGTGGGTCCCTTGAGTTATCTTCAAATATGAAGGCATGGGAATCAAGCTGATTGGAGATGTATTTGGATTCAGCAATGACAGTCCTATTACCATTGACACTAGTTCCAACCATTATGTAAATACAATGCATTCCACTATGCAAGTCTGCAAGCGAAGACTTGATTTCTGCAATGTCCCTGGGAGTCGGCATTCTTTCCTGAGCCTGTGCTACCAAGTTAGGCCATGAAGGAGAGTCAAAAATACTGGAAGAAATTATACCTGAGCTGAGCGAGTCCTAAGTGAAGGAAAGCTGATCCTGGACTAACCACAATGGCACTAGATTCTCTTCAACATCATGGTGAACCAATTCACAATTGTTCTACAAGCTGAGCAAACCTATGAAAAGAGCAGAGATATATTATTCCATAGGAATGAGGAGAATATGGCACATATTCAGATCGAATGCGTACCTAGAGGAATCAGACATGGAGCTCATGATGGTCGTCAATCTTACATAGCATGCGAGAATACTGTTGGGGATGTTAATGAGCAGGGGAAAGAGACGTCCCATACGTCCCATAAAGTCCTTCACATGGCCCAAACCACCATTTATAAGATCTTGTCGCGTCAAAGGACACGTGTTCTCTATGCAAGGAGGGGAGGCAACGAGGGGGGTAGGATAGAAATGCCTAAGGAACATGTTTATGATGGTTTTGATCTCTAATTGAGACAATACCCAACTTGTTCTTTACTCCATGTTTTTCCATTTTATTCGCAAGTCCATTGTTCTTCCTTAGGATGTGATAGTAAGTGACATGAATAGTGGTGCTCATTCTGCTAATGCGCTCATACAACCTTTTGCAGTTGGCTGCACCTGAGTTGTATCATTTTCTCATTTTCTGGATGATCTATTTAGAGTCTCCGAAGACGATGACCTTTCTGATGTTTTCCTTTTTGACAAGTTCCATACCAAGGTAAAGAGTGAGCCATTCAGCTTCATTATTGGATTTTCATCCAATCCTCCAAGTGTAGGTTGTTATAGTATTGCCTTTGGGAACTAGGATAATCCCACCTGCACCTACATCCCCAACATAAAATTAAATGTTAAACGACGTGCCAAAGTGAAATAGTGGTGCACTACATTATCCTCACACACATTGCCATAATGTGACATTTAATAGTGCACTTTACATAACATGTAGCAATGAATAATGATGCTACTATTTCATGCCAACACACGACATATCATACATGAAAATATATACATGATGGGTTGGATTTGATGATGGTGCATTAAGTCACCCACACACATAGTTCTTTTACATGATATTGTTGTCTCACATTTCACAATGCACTTTTCATAGATCATAGAGATGAATAATAATGCTACCATTCCATGTTAACACATTGCATATCATTGACACAAATAAATTTGGCTAGTTGTTGCACTGAATTAAATATGATATCGCCAATGATGGTGCATTAAGTCATCAATCTACAAACTACCATTGCAAGGCATTTTTGTTACATTTCATGCTGTAGATGTGTGTATATTCTGCCCTCTACACGCTTCTCCATAACATCCATTAACATATTGGATAACATAATAAATTCACATATCAACCATTTTCGAATTATCATTGCACTTCGAAAGTTAAGGGGCATCACAAGTGGGGCAAATTATAAAAGGACTATTATTTGGTGCATAAATGGAAAAACATAAAATTGGAATTTATAGATTAAATTGGAAAACTAAAATAGTGAATATGTTAGGCTAATCTTGACTTAATTATAAAGTGATTAAGATAACTTTGATTTTGGTTAAATGGGTTTACGATTGGTGGTATATGGACCCATGGTTTTGGGTAACCCATGGTATTAGCATGTGATGAAGTCTATTTAAAGGCTTGAGTAACTCCATTATAAGAGACTTTTGAGTGGTCAATATTGGTTAGAGTGGAAAGACTAATATATATGTAAATGGTGTTGGTTTTCCCTATATAGGGTTTCTAGGGTATGAATGCTTGTTCCTCTTATGTGCTTGTTTTTGTGCATTTTTATTTCTAACACCTGCCATTAGATATGGGAAACCTAGACTTTGTGGAAATAGTGGATTATTGGAGCCATGGAGAGAGATTTTGGGATGAACTCTTGAGCCAATAAAGTATGTATAATCATAATGGAACATGAAAAAAGATGCATAGCATGGAGCTATGTGAAGCATTAGGACAAGAAGAGCACATAATATAGAGGAAGAAGTAATCAACTCAGTGTACTTGTAGTGTGTGTTTAGATTCACTACACGTTTTCCTCTACAATGAATCCAAACACACACTACTTAACGAAGGTTGTGTAGACCTTAACATAGTTTCAAAAGGGGAAATGAAAACAAACAAAGCATAAAAACAAAACTAAAACTGAAGTGACACTAAATATCATCCAATACATTAAGGAACATCTAAACTGACATTGCAAGCACATATTTGACAATCAACATTCATATAACATGAGCATTTAAAGAATCAAATAATTTTGTATTGAATTGGAAGGATTAGAGTCACCTCAATAGGTACAATGAAATGGGCCCCTAAAGCTGTCCAAGGGAGGGTTCGTTGGTTTCCTAGAAGTCCACAATCCTTCGTCGATGCATCATTAAAACAATCTTCAACAAGGTGATACGAGAGCAAAGAAGGTTGGCTCCAATATCATGAAAATTTGGCAAGGTGATGGCTAGAGTAAACGAGTGGAGAAATGTGTGTGATGAGGTACCTTGAGGGTTCATTTATAGGCACAATGGATGGATTTGGGGATAAGGATTAGGGAATATTTTTCCATCCCAAGTCCTCTCCATGATTTGTTCCAAGTCAGAGTCTATGCCCAGGCTTCCTCTTTTTTCATTTCAAGAGACAAGCAAGAAACAACAAAAATCATGACGAGGTGAGGTCTCTCAGTTTTTGAGAATTTGTACGACTTGGTTCGCTTAGTTCAAAGTGTTTTGAGTGACTTGGGTCACTCACATCCTAGGAATAAGAGCGACCTACTTCTAGAAAGGCTCCTTTTGGTGTTTGGATTTATTTTTTGGATTTAGTAATGTTTTTTTCGAAGGTCCAATAGGTGTAAATGAAGTGGAAATGAGATGGACTGATGTTGTATCTGGATGATTGGGTTGATGACATGGACAATGGAAAATTTTGAGTGTTAACAATATTGTAAGCATACTTTTTAATCGAGTTGGATTTAATAACCATGTAAACGGTCATATGGTTGAAAGATCTATTTAAGCATGCGTACCCTTGGTTTATTGATTCACTAGTGTAAATTCCACGTAAAGTCTAGATGTAGACTTAGGTGATAGCGAGAGGGGGGAAACATGTTGTATTCCCAATTACTCAATTAAAATGTTTGAGGGGGATTGGTGCCTACCCCAAGTCAAGTTTAAAGGGGGGAATTTTAGGTTAATATTGACCTGGTTATAGAGTGATTAAATATAACCTTGATTTTGGTATAATGGGTTTATCGTCAGTGCTTATGGGCCCAAGATTTTAGGCAATCCATGGTATTTGTCGATGGTATCAACATGTGATGAAACCTATTGTTACTAAATGAACTAGTAGGACTAGTCATCGATAAGTGAATGTAGGAGAAAGTGACCACTAACACCTTAGTTAGTTCCCCAAACTTCTTTGGAAGTCAAAAATTCTTGGGGGAGAGCCCTAAATGCAAGTTTGTAACGACACTTAAACAACAACTTACATCTTCTTTGAAAGGGTTAGCGACCAATTCCTTTATGGAGTCAATTTTAGGAATGGAGAAAACATACTATATAAACAAATATAAATCTTGTGAGAACAACTAGTATATCAACTTCAGCAAGTTGTAGATGTAATCAGTATCACAATGTGATGTTAGGTTATCATAAAATGCAAAAAATAACAAGTGTAAATAAAAACCTTTGGAATTCAATAGGTATCACTAATATATACATCCACCAACATTCATATGCAATCATCCAATCTTGATAAGCCAACAAAATATTTCATATCATTGTTTCGAAATAGGGTACCGGTCCTATCTTAGCTAACACTTCAAAAGGTCCACAATACCTTGGCGCCAGTTTGGAACACCTTCCCAAACTCAAAAAACTCTTCTTTGACTTTGCCTTCTGATATACGTGATCCCAACGTTGAACTCTCTTGGAGTTCATTTTAAATCTACGTAACTTTTTTGTCTATTCTAGGCAACTTTTAAGTTTTGTTGAACTTCCATGAAAATATCTATAGGGTAGTGTGATCAATCATGCTTCAATGCATACATGTTTTCTTGTAACATACTTTTTCCTCTTCCACATACAAGAAGATAAACATGTCAATCATTATCTTAAGATTCTAAACATTTTATATATCACCCCAAGAAGATATCGACATCTTACTAATATCGAGAACATGCTTATTATCTCTTCTTCATAACATTATAGGTTCCAACTATAACTTAGTTAAGCATTATTACAGTGTTCGTTCAAATTACAGGTTATAAAACTTCACTAATTATTACCACATTTAACCCTTATATATTGGGAGGTAAAAATCAAATACATCAGAGTGACTAGCTTCAGACACAACTCCACTCTTCATGCATTTATCTAAATATATCACTTTCAACTAAATGTATCTACACCAATTTATATCCTCTTTTCAATATCAATAATATACCCAGAGTACAAGTATTTACCCATGACCAAAAGCATTTTTTCACCTTTTTTCCATTTTTCATTGATCTAATGTGAGCATTTACTAATCAAATGGATATGCCGAACTTTATGTGATTTGATGTACC
>LPNX010370124.1:910862-921288 GCA_001517045.1 Pseudotsuga menziesii | reverse complement strand
ATATATGTTTTAACAAAACTTTCATATTTTTATATTATTTTCATAAATACATTCATAAAATAATTTCATTAGTTTAACACTTTATATTCTCTCTATATATAACAAGACATAAATTTATCAATACTTTTTACAAGAATATAATATCAAAAATAAAATTCTTCTTATTTAAAAGCACAAGCATATATTAATTGCATAATATAAAAAAATAAATAAATTATCATGCCCTTAAAAACAAAAATCCTATAGATACATACTATTAGTTACCCATATATATACAATTTTTTTATCATGATAAAAGAAAGATAAATAAATAAATAAATCTCTAGCTACTTCACCAATTAAGTCTTTAATATATATAGTATATACAGTTGTAAAATTTCGTGGGAAAAAGGTTCATACTCATTTTCTTAAATTGTCCAAAGCTTTTTGGATTTACTTTCTCACTCATATTTCAAATATTCGTGAGCCTTTCATGTTATTTTGCATTTCATATGGCTTAAAGGCTATGTGGAAATTCAATACTCCTGCAAAAGCTTGGCGATCATTGGTTTCATAGATTTCAAAAGGTCTACATTGTTGTTGTTGACGTTGAGTTCAAATTATGGTCTGTTTGTTTTTTAACAGATCGTTCGGATTCAAACTGTTAGATTCATTTCATATTGGGAAAATTCTATCTAAGCTTAAAATTATTATAGCTATTGTACAGAAAGATTAAATTTTAATGTTTTTAAGCAATACATTATAAATCTAACCAAGTAAAGCTGATCAAGCCATTTATGAACTATGCTTGTTTAAGACTGCAAATCTGAATGATTAATTGTGTGAATCACATTTAAATCAAGATTACCTTAGAAATCTGCGAAGATGAAGGATCTAAAATGAAAATCACGGGCTGGTGATTCTTGGTTAGAGAGCAGCCGAGTTTTAGTAGCTTGTACCAGGTATCGATGGGTGTAAAAAAAAATAGGTTGGACTACAAAGATGGCAATGGGCGTTTTCCAAAACTTCAAAACAATAATTTTTTTGAGAAAGCGCAAACAATAGGAATAATAAAAAAAAACAATTTGGCTGTCACAACATTTTATGAGATGCGCTAAATTAGCTGCCAATGATTAGCTTCTATGATGAAACACAAACAAAGAGTTATAACCGGTCAGTATATTAAACTGACTAAAAGTTTCCACAGATCCAAACAGTAAAAACTTAAGTAGAGGTTTATCTAAATAATACATCCAAAGGGTTTAAAACCAGAAAATGAAATCGAGTGTGCTTAAAACCATTCCGGATTTGATATGAAGATATTAATTTTTGAAAAAAAATGGAAATATTTTAAAATTGCGTTGTATCAATCAAGTAACCCTTTTTCCCCCACAGCTCAATCTTTAGATATCCACTCCCACTCACAGAAAACTAATATCTGAATGCATGAACAGTTTTTAATTGACGAAAATACCCACAAAGATTAACTTTACCTGAGACATTTTCTGAGCAAGATCGGTCTTTAAAACACCAGGAAAATGGGTAAAAATGTTTTTAAATACGAGATCTATAACAACGTGTAATGGGCAAAAGTATTTTTCAATATTGTTAGAAATGGGTGACAACCGTTCTCTCGGTGGCTGCATAACGAACTTACCGAATTAATTTAGTTTGTTCAGTTAACACTAACCGTGAAAGAAATGCATATATTTCTTGTATTCTCATAGAGAAGAGTGGGAGAGTTAAGATGTTGTAATCTTCATTCATTAAATAATAAGGAAGACCGATACCATTGTTCCATGGATGTTTCCTTCTTGGGGGTTTTACCACAGTAAACTTTTGTGTTCATTGATAAATGTCTGTTATTAAATTCTGTGTATTATTTTCTCTGTGGATCTCAGATCCAACAACTATCTATCAAATGCATATAAAAATAAAAGCATACCGGGACATATTGTCATTAAAAATCAAAAGCAGACTGGGCTGGGATTTCAATACTGTCCCTCTACTGCCGTTCACACAGACCTCAATAATGCATGTTAAAGGTCAAACACAGACCATGGAAATGTAGCAAAGATTCCCAATTGTAACCCGACTCCTAAAACCTCCAGGATCTATAATTTAAGATCAAAATGCATACAAAGAATTGCATAAAACCGATCAAACACTGGTAATCCAGATCTAATTTGTAGTCACAATTAATGAGCTAACAAGTATTAACTTATTTTTTTTAAACAATTATTGTTTAATGAGCTTATGGTCCTAGTGTTGTGTTTGAACCATGCTTTGATACCATAATATAACATACCCATAAACCATATTCATAAATTAAAACAAAATCATTATCAACTATTTAAAAAATATAAAATTCTAAAATATAAAACTAAATGACCAAAAAGACGTAAACCCCAACTATTTAAAAATTTAAGTTAAAAGAATCGAGATTGAAGCTGAAGTCAACTCCATGAAACTCTCAACTAAGACTTTAATGGAGACTGACGGAAATTACAACCCAAACGGAAGATTGAGGTCAAAAGGCTCAATTAAAAGAAAAATCCAAGATGTAAGATAAATAACTCGGCGGTAGACTCGCGGACAAGGTGAATTTCGATACCATTCACTGAGCGCATGAAAATTTTGGTTTCTAACAGCTCCAAAAAATATACTAAAAGTCAAACTATCAGAGAATAAATCCATTGAGTTAGTGCCTAAAAGTATGGAGTTATGCCAAGTTCTGAATTTCAATGGCTAAAATATATATATATATCAATGGCCATCTATCCTAGAATGAATCCATTGAGATAGGCTCCACCCAATCACAGTTACCAAAGGGGAGCTTAATAATATTTATATATATATATATATACATGGGCGATAAAAATAAATCATGATTTAGCTGGGGTGTTTATTAAATATACAACAAAACCCTGGCTGGGTGTGAAGATAAAACTTGAAACTTCTAGAGCGAACAAATAAAATGTGAAGTCCAGAAGAATAGACGAAAATGCTGAAAATTTTGGGATTACGAACCAGGCTTCATTGAGATGAAAGACATAGCCGGTAGCAATATCGATTGGAAAGACCGTAGGGTTTCCAGGGGCATATCTAGGGCTTCGACGATGAACTTTCGTGGCGACTGTAGGTTGTAAAAGGCCTGAGCTTCAAGAGGACTTAGTTGTAAAAGGCCTGAGTGTTGTAGCAGAGGTTGAGGAGAGGTCTCAAACAGAACTGAGAAATGAAAATATCAGACCTAGATGTGTAGAAAATCAACAAATGGAAACCATTTCGAATTGTGAAACACGCGCAGACGCAGCTCTATAGGAGCAAGCTAACCAATTTAAATTATATATATATAAAGAAAACAAGACGCAGCTGTATAGGAGCAAGCTAACAAATTTAAATTATATATATATATATAAAGAAAACAAGAGCAATCATTAACATTTGCACAACGATTGTTGAAACTCTTTTTAACTAGAATTCAATAAGAAATTCAATACACGATCAAATTCAAATACGATTAAATTCAATAGCCCATATTATTCAAAATTACTTACTTGGGAATAAGGTCGAAAATAACTATTTGGAGAATCAGCTCCTCCCAACCATAGGAGTTAGCAACTCAACGGTTTGCTCTGCTCCACCCCTGAGCTGAATCACCAACCATGCACTAGAACAACAAGTAACTTCCTCGGGGCACTCAATCCTCGAGTCTGTAACAAGTTTTCACGATGGACTTATAAAATAGAAAAACGCTCAACACATGCACTCAACAATCGTTTTCCCCATGCACAACACAGCTTCCCGTGCTATTCCAGTGCACTCATATATATAGCTTTTGCCCAGGTTTTATGCCATCCCAATAAAATCTCTAATCAGATCCTTAAGTCCCTATGATTTAGGATCTTTTCTGTTGTTCAGTTTTGGATTGGATTTGATTGGTATAAATCATTCTAGCTTACTTACACATGTTCCTTGGTGCCATGGTTGTGTCCCCTCATGTAGCTAAATTCTCCAAGTGTCATTTTCCTTATATAATAATTAAATAATAAAATGGTTTTGTTGTGCAAATGTCATTTGAGTTTTTAAGTTTCACAATTCATTACATAAAAATAATTTTTCAAAACATGAAAATAAAAGTAATGTCATGGGGGTATTACAGAAAGCATGGAAATGAAAATGCAGATCAATGGGAGGAATTTGTGAACAATGATATGGACCGTTCACCAACGAGTGATGAAGATCTAATTCATGCCAAATATTCTTTTGATGGTAGATTTGTTTTTTCTTTATTTCATAAAATGTTACATTTCAAAGAACAATCTACCTTGTGGGAGGATTCCTTCAAAGCTAGCGACGAATTGTGTAGAACTAGGGATGTCCAAATTCTTGATTTGGTACATTGTGTTACAGGTTTAGAGAAAAGAATTGTGGAAACTGAAAAAATAATTGGCGAGAAGGATCAAATTATTAAGGATCAATATTCTAAATATACCATAGTTCGAGCATAATTGATTTCTGACCTTGCAGACATACTGAAAGACATGTATCAGGCTCAAAAGAAAAGAGATGAGGAAACTATAGGGAGACTTGAAAATGAGATGAAAAACAGGCCTAAAGTTTTGAACATGCCACCATTGAAAACTGTATTTGGTAAGGAAGCAGAACTTCAACAAGAATTGAAGCAGAAAGAAACATTTATTGCAGGTTTGAAGGTTGAGTTTCAAAGGGCATTGAGAGAAATGATCATTAAACAACAAAACGAGATTACAATCCAAGCATGTATTCAAGAAGCTAAATACTTTAAGAGATAAAATATGAAAGGATGTTGAATGGATTACAAACTGGAATCCTAAATTTAGCAGAGATCAAGAAGGGAAATCACATTGCTCATCCCCCTTGCATCCTTCACTGTGGTTGACTCTATAGTTTTAGTTTTTCTACTTTTCTGGAACACGATAGTCTTTAGAATGTATAGTAAACACTATTCAAGTATCTTCACAAAACATTCACTCCATGAGGTCCTAGTGCCACAATAACTATTTTTGAATATTATATTACTTTTTCCATCTTACAAATAAAAGTAATACAATTTTTTCCTTGAAAAAATTTCTAAAGTGTTACACAACCTAGGTTGTAGAATGCATTATCAATGCAATAATGACATTCCATTACGATAACGTAATATATGATTAGTAAGTAGCTGAACTTCCTATAATTACTGAATGCATGCCCTAGGGGTAGCTCAAGGGACTTTTCACACAATAAAAGTTGAAAAGTAGTCTGCTATAGAGTTAAAGTATATTTATCAAAAGCTTATGAGAAAGTAATTTGGCTTTACCAGAGACTGATGTTATTTCATCTGGGATTCAACTTAAGTTTTGTAAATTAGGTGATGAATTGTACTACATTAGTTTCTTATAAAGTTTTAGTTAATGGTTCAACTTCAGATTTTTTAGGCTTGGGAGAGGTTTGAGGCAGGGGTGCCCTCTTTCCCCTTTTCTATTTCTTTTGGTCCCCTTGGCTCTTTCTTTTGGTGGCTTAAGGTATAAGTAGAGCCCTTATAGAGTCCAAAAATACAATGTCTCTACATGGCATTAGAATGGGGAGGGATATTTTAGTGCTATTTAAATCTATGCTTGAATCAATTCCAGTTTATAGGGTCTCTTTGTCTTTTATTACCAAAGGTGTCTTGGAACATGTGAGGAAATTAAGCTTCAAATTTTTATGGGTAGGAACTTTGGAAGAAAGACTTTTGATGGCTTAAGGCCTAAGTAGAGCCCTTATTGAGTCCAAAAATACAACGGTTCTACATGGCATTAGAATGGGGAGGGATATTTTTATCTCACTTATTCTTTGTAGATAACATAATTCTTTTCTGTAATGGCTCTAGAAGGGATGCTTTAAAGTTATAAAAGCTTATTGATATGTATTGTATGGATCCTAGTATGGTTGTATCTGTACTGTATGGATACTAGTATGATTGGTAACTTAGGGAAATCTATTATTTCCCTTATGGGAATAGGTGGACAGGATAGGAGGGCGTTTCTACATTTGTTTCCTTAAAAAGAGATGATGTGCGATCCAGTATATAAAATACTTATGGTTCTATTTAAAACCAAATGACTGCACCAAAAAATATTAGGGTTGGATCATCTAGAAAGTAGAAAAGAGGAAATCTATGGTGCAACAAGTGGCTTACAAGAGGAGGAACACTAGTGCTGTTTAAATCTATGCTTGAATCAATTCTAGTTTATAGGGTCTCTCTATCTTTTATTACCAAAGGAGTGTTGGAACATGTGAGGAAATTAAGCTTCAAATTTTTATGGGCGGGAACTTTGGAAGAAAGAATTTTCCTTGGGCCTCTTATAGAAATATTGCTCTATCCAAATACTTGGGAGGGTGGGACATCAATAATATCCACTGCAAAATGTGTTTGGAAACTTATTGAAGGAAGAGGATTGTGGGTGAAGACCATTTAGCAGAAGCATATTGCTCCTCTTATTGTGGAAGATTGGATAAGGACCTGAATGAGATCTTATCATAATGCATCAGTAATTTTGAATGCAGTGGTGTTGGAATTCCCACTAGTAGCTAAGTGGCTTGTTTGGTGAGTGGGGACAGGTAACAAAATGTGTTTAGGTGAAGACCCTTGGGTGGGTTGTGGTGAGAGAAATTCAAGCTTCCGAGGAACATGGTGGAATCCCTAAGAGATAGAAATGTTTTTTATTTGCATAAAGTACTTAATACTTTAACTTCTACTATCTTTAACCAAGATCATCTCTCAACTGACACCTTGGGATTTCTTGGTGAAGAAGGACAATGGTGGGATAACTATTCTCTTGCACTAAAAAATAGCCCTGTTAGAATAAAGGAGGAAAAAAATGAACTTGTCTGATCTAGGAGCCTTGTAGGGGGAGGATATACAACAAAGTTAGAATATACACCAGGAAAACTTGGGAGTGGACAGGGAACATGTCCAGTATGTTAGAACACATAGTAAAACCTTACTCTTGCTAATACAATGCTCATATTCTTACTCAGCTTGGAAGGAAACTGAGGTTCAAATAGGCCTGAGAAATTAATAGAGAAGGGAGATTGGTGTGAAACACATTAGCAAATCATTTCAAAGCCTTACTACTCATTGTTGCTTGGGGAATATGGTTGGTAAGTAACTCCAGGTTATTTGAAAATCATAGTTTTCGTCCATAGGTCCGTGCCACTCAAAGTATGCCAATACTTAAAAGTTTCAAGTGGGTTCGGTATCTCAAACCTCCAAGGGTAATAAGAAAATAAGTCATATAGATAGAACCGGAGCTTGGGATTACTTTGGAGTTTCTGAGGAGGATCCTTCCTTGCGGGAAGATGGAGGAATTTTATATACCTGTGAGACAAATTATTGAAAACTCAAAGTTGGTTTGGGAGGGAGAACCAACAATAGAGTAGAGCTTCTAGAACTAAATTTGGTTCTAAAGTTAACTGTTGAGAAGAGGATCCATAAACTTCAGGTGATTAGCACTATGAGAAATTTGCAATTAACACCCTTTTTTTATGTAATCATCAATATAAAAAATTCAATAAATGCAGTCGCTCTTTTGCATGTTTATAAATAAAGGAACATCATTGTTGATTCATTATCAAAATTGGGTGTGCTGATGGCTCCAAGGACTTATGATATCTAGGCTCAACAGGAAGTGTGCATAATGAATATGATCTAGGACCCTTCATTTGATGTCTTCAATCTCTCTTCTAGACTAAATTCCAATGTTCGTTTCGTTTTCTCTATTTTCACTTTCTATCAGCTGAAGTCTAGATGTTGAATTAACAATTGTAATGATGTAGTATTTGATTCTTTTTTAACCTGTAATGCTCTGTATAAGGTGTTATTTCTAAAAGATGATGTGTTGTTTGACTCTTTATAATCCACCTTTTTGGATCCTGATTTTTCATATAAGTGGGACTCAGTATGTAAAATTTGATGAACAATTTATAGGTTCAAATAGATGATGTTCGAAGAATGCCCAGGGGGATCATTGGCTAACAACATGGTTCCCTCAACTAAAAATAAGAAACCTAAATACCATTATATTGCAGATTCCTAAGGGGAATCTTAAGGCAGATAACAATGCCTGAGATTTTAAAAAATTAGAGTCTTTGATTGGGTTGACATCCAAGATGATCAAGGTGGGTGCCAATTTTTTCGTTTGGTTGAGTTTGATGATGCCCTAGCTCCTGTTGAAGTCATTCGATCCCTATAGCAGCTAATCTAAGCAAAACTGAGCAAATTTGTGCAGTAGCGAAGGGTCAACATGGAAGGATATGAGCATGCTTAGAAATAAAGGCATTCAGAGATATTTACAACAACAAGAGAGGCTTAAATTATAAGTTAGGACACTCTCTAGACAGATCTGGGCAGTTTTGAGGTGGTTCTGGGTTGGAACCAGCTGCAAATAACCTTGATTATCAATTCTGGGTGCATCCTGATCTACTGGAAGCAAAAAGAGCAACAGTTCTGGGTGCCTTTAAGGACTATTTTGGCTTTTAGGGAGTAATGTAAAGCGAATATGGGCATGTTCTAAGGATGTTTGGTTTGTTGCAGCCCTAAAATTAATAAAAGTAGTTCACAACAGCAGCAGAGACAAAAAATTATAAGGTCTGGGAAAGAAACATCCCCAAGTTGGTGACAAGGAATATGGTGAACTACATGCCAGAGTCAAGAATGAAAAAGGTGGCATTTTGCCAAATTTGTCAACTGGCAAAGATAATTCAGAGAAACTTCCAAAAGATTTTAAAAAATTGTGTAATGCAATGCAGGCCTTGACCTTCGGGCATGTTTTTGGGATAAAAAAACAGACTATTCTAATAATGACTAGAAACTGTTAGAATCATAAGAGCCTTCCTTTTTGATGTCAAGAGATACAGGATAGTTTCCAATAATTCCCTCAGTTCTCGACTCATATACAAGACAATAAGGTTTCTCTATTAGTACTCAATTCACCATTATCAAAACTGCATCGAGACCTATTGGAATTAGCATTGTAGAATTTACACTAATCTTTACATTTATCCATGATCTTACCATCCCCAGAGAGAACAACAATGGGTATTCATAAAAATCATGGCTTCTAGTTGTGGCAAGTAGTAAATGAGGATATGTTATCGAGGTTCCATATATTTGAATTGGGATGCTCTACAATTGAAATAGAAATAGTGTATAAGAACCAAAATAGAACTTTGGATATAAATGTACTCATTCCAAGTTCAACCATTTAAAAACAATGATAAATGATTAGTTAGGAGAAAATTGCTACATTCACCAACAATAAAAGCTCTGATGCCCAAGATTTTGATAGCATTTTTCTGGGTTATGTGCAGTCATGAATTGGAACTTAGATGGTTTCGTTCTTAATACATAAAAAATAATTTATTTTCATATCGATAGAAATATGAATTGAATCCTACACAGTTATGAACATTATACTGTTACATCAACACGAGGCTTGAATATCAATACGCGTGAGTAATATGTTTGATTACAATGCAGTTTGGTCTCCAACTATGTTATCTCAAACTATTTTGTCTTCAAAATCAAATTTATAATTACTCCACCAAGTATCCTGCTAAATGCAACAACGGGATAGGAACTGTGATTGATCGTCCTTGCCAAATTCATGTGTATGATGCCTTTGAAAGATCCAATGTTAAATGAGACCACAAACTAAATATAATTGCACTCCCCATCAACTGAAAATCTTTGAATACATATTGTAAGGTCAGACAAAAATAACCCATGCTTGAATGTGAAGAAAACTACACACAATATTTTCTTAAATACAAAAAACTACACACAATCTTTTCTCAAAATTGTGTCAGTGAAGTGTTTCAGGCCAAGTATCAGTGAAGTATTTGAAGTGTTTCTTACAGTTATTGAAAAACCCATTATTTAGGAATCAAAATTCACAATAAAGAGTCAAGATTCATGATGCTAGACAATTTTGAACATTCACAATGTGGGATGCTAACCAAGATTAACATGCATAAGCTAAATTTTCAAATAAAAACAAGAAACCAACCTGCAATTTTGGAATGGAAGTTTGAGAGTTTGACACTAAAACTGCAGAATTCCTCAACCACCTCTTCAAGAGCCTCCAACCTATCTCCAATGATCTTCTATCCATGGATTTCATATTTCGATTAATTAGAATGGAAATGACAAATAAAACGTCTATATGTGGGTCTCCTATCCAAAATTGGCAAGGGTTATTTAATCTCCAACCGACCAAAAACCACGACCTTATGTTGTAAGTGTAGAATGTCTGCGGTATCCCTTCATGTGCCAGAACCAATAGCTTCGTTGAGAGCGGGGTAAGGAAAACATAGTAAGCAGCACAGATGACAAAGGCAAAACTTATTGTAGAGCCAATTGACTAAGTAGCAGAGGCAGGTC
>LPNX010370124.1:865711-909791 GCA_001517045.1 Pseudotsuga menziesii | reverse complement strand
ATTGATATGTTATCAAACATATACATAGCCTCCCCGAAATAAGCATTACACTATAGTACTAGGTCTAACTTGGGTGGTCTAGATCTCACTTTATTAATCTGATAAGGTATACAAAATGGAAATGGATATTGAACATAGCAATATAGTTAGCATGTTCTTTTACTTATCCTGCACAAATTAACGTATGGTTTATGTTAATTATGATTAATTCATCAAATACCCTTTGTGACACAAATCCATCTAAAATGTTACAATTTACTAAATTTTAACACCGTAGATGGATCTAGAGAGAATCTATCTGTAGTGTCAAAATTTAGTAAATTGTAACACTTCATCGCCAAAATTGCAATTTTCCATTGTTGGAGTGGGAATAAAAAATGACTAACATAAATGGATAATTCATATTCTTCTAGCTAGTCATTTTTATGTCGTGACTAAATTAGTCGTTTATGTTAGTCATTTTTAACGCTGTCACTTATTATCTAGTCGTATTTGTTAACTGGTGACTAAATTAGTAGTTAATAGTTGGGTCAATCAAAATTGCTCATATTTAGTAGTAAATCACTTGAAAAACCTATGGTGACTAGAATTTTTAGTCACGTAGTAGCTAATTCCTCATTTTGTACTAGTGCAAGGATGATGCCTGCATGGCATGGCATGGAATAGATGACTGTGGCATGAAGTTGAAATCATTGTTGCATTATGACATCATTTTGGAGAAATACGACAAATTAGTGAAAATCAGGAAATTGGCCAAGTATGGGAATATTGGTCCAAGTAGCCTTAAGAGGATGCCTGCCACAAATGGTTTGTTGAAGAAAATACCCATACCACATGGGGATATCGTAGGCTACTGTTTTGTCTACTCAACCATGGTCTCAGTTTGTCCAAAAAGACAATGAAGAAGAATTTATGGACCTGCCAAAACTGTGGTTTAGGTAAATTAGACCAAGCCTAGGAGAAGATAAAAAATTGTCCAAGTATGAATTATTGGTAAAATATGCCTAACAAGCCTTAGGGAAATGCCCGCCACAACTCATGGGTTGATGATAAAAATATTATGAGAATATAGATCTCTAGAAACTTGGATGGTGCATCCAACCATATAGTTATCCTGGCCAAACAATCTTTCAGGAAGAAGATATCAATCTGACAAAAGTGCCTCTCATCCATATTTGCAGTGATCCAGAAAAATGCCCGCTTAGGAGAGAGAAAGAAGCTACAGAAGATGAAAGTGTTTTTTATGGACTCACCTTGTTGAGCTATACCCATTGGGAATATCACTTGCCAAATTTGAAGGAAAAATGAAATGACCTTGGTGACCTAAGGTTTGAAGAGAACTGGTTAAGTGTTAGACAAAGAGTTTGAGAGACCACTTGGAAATTATAGCAAGGGGGTGTTCCATTGATGATAAAAGTCATCAGATGATACGGTCTTGTTCATTGTTGAAATGGATATCTAGCCATGCTCTTGGTTTTTCTTATGGTGACCAGATAAGGAAAATATCAACCTCACAAAATAGAAGAAAAATCTTATTTTGCACACTAAAGACAGAAAAAATGGCAAGTGTTGTAAAGGGGCTAAGTGATGCCCACATTAAGGTTGATGCTCACCCTAAGGATGATGCCCACATGGCATGGCATGGAATAGATGACTATGCGACATGAAGTTGAAATCATTGTTGCATTATGACATCATTCTTGAGAAATACGGTAAATTAGTGAAAATCAGGAAATTGTCCAAGTGTGGGAATATTGGTCCAAGTAGCCTTAAGAGGATGCCCACCACAAATGGTTTGTTGAAGAAAATACCTGTACCACATGGGGATATTGTAGGCTGTTGTTTTTTCTACTCAACCATGGTATCAGTTTGTCCAAAGAGACACTGAAGAAGAATTTATGGACCTGCCAAAACTGTGGTTTAGGGAAATTAGACCAAGCCTAGGAGAAGATCAAAAATTGTCCAAGTATGAATTATTAGTAAAATATGCCTAACAGGCCTTAGGGAAATGCCCGCCTCAACTCATGGGTTGATGATAAAAATATTATGAGTGTATATCTCTAGAAACTTGTATGGTTCATCCAACCATATAATTATCCTGACCAAATAGTCTTTCAGAAAGAAGATATCAATATACCAAAAGTGCCTCTCAGCCATATTTGCACTGCTCCAGAAAAATGCCGCCTAGGAGAGAGAAAGAAGCTACATAAGATGAAAGTGGTTTTTCTGGACTCACCTTGTTGAACTATACCCATTGGGAATATCACTTGCCAAATTTGAAGGTAACATGAAATTACCTTGGTGACCTAGGGTTTGAAGAGAACTAGTTAAGTGTTAGACAAAGAGTTTGAGAGACCACTTGGAAATGCTCGCAAGGGGTGTTCCATTGATGATAAAAATCATCAGATGATATGGTCTTGTCCATTGTTGAAATGGATATCTAGCCATGCTCTTGATTTTTCTTATGGTGACCAGATAAGGAAAATTTCAACCTCGCAAAATAGAAGAAAAATATTATTTTGCACACTAAAGACATAAAAAATGGCTAAGTGTTGTAAAGGGGCTAAGTGATGCCCACATTAAGGTTGATGCCCGCACTAAGGATGATGCCTGCATGGCATGGCATGGAATATATGACTATGTGGCATGAAGTTGAAATCATTGTTGCATTATGACATCGTTCTGGAAAATATGACAAATTAGTGAAAATTAGGAAATCGGCCAAGTGTGGGAATATTGGTCCAAGTAGCCTTAAGAGGATGCCCGCCACAAATGGTTTGTTGAAGAAAATACCCGCACCACATGGGGATATTGTAGGCTTCTGTTTTGTCTACTCAAACACGGTCTTAGTTTGTCCAAAGAGACACTGAAGAAGAATTTATGGACTTGCAAAAATTGTGGTTTAGGGAAATCAGACCAAGCCTAAGAGAAGATAAAAAAATTGTCAAGTATGAATTATTGGTAAAATATGCCTAACAGGACTTAAGGAAATGCTTGCCACAGGTCATCGGTTGTTGATAAAAATAATATGAGAGTGTAGATCTCTAGAAACTTGTATGGTGCATCCAACCATATAATTATCCTGACCAAAAAGTCTTTCAGGAAGAAGATATCAATCTGCCAAAAGTGCCTCTCAACCATATTTGCATTGCTCTAGAAAAATGCCTGCTGAGAGAAAGAAGCTCCACAAGATGAAAGTGTTTTTTTAGACTCACCTTATTGAACTATACCCATTGGGAATCTTACTTGCCAAGTTTCAAGGAAACATGAAATCACCTTGGTAACCTAGGGTTTGAAGAGAAGTGGTTAATTGTTAGACAAAGTGTTTGAGAGACCACTTAGAAATGATCATAAGGGGTTGTTCCATTGATGATAAAAATCATCAGATGATATGGTCCTTTTCATTGTTGAAATGGATATCTAGCCATGATCTTGGTTTTTCTTATGGTGACCAGATAAGGAAAATATCAACCTCGCAAAATAGAAGAAAATTCTTATTTTGCACACTAAAGACAGAAAAAATGGCCAAGTGTTGTAAAGGGGCTAAGTGATGCCCGCATTAAGGTTGATTCCCACACTAAGGATGATGCCCACATGGCATGGAATGGAATAGATGACTGTGGCATGAAATTGAAATCATTGTTGCATTATGACATCGTTTTGGAGAAATTCGGCAAATTAGTGAAAATCAGTAAATTGGCCAAGTGTGGGAATATTGGTCCAAGTAGCCTTAAGAGGATGCTCGCCACAAATGGTTTGTTGAAGAAAATACCCGCACCACATGGGGATATTGTAGGCTTTTGTTTTTTCTACTCAACCATAGTCTCATTTTGTCCAAAGAGACACAAAAGAATAATTTATGGACCTTCCAAAACTATGGTTTAGGGAAATTAGACCAAGCCTAGGAGAAGATAAAAAATTGTCCAAGTATGAATTATTGGTAAAATATGCCTAACAGGCCTTAGGGAAATGCACGCCACAGCTCATGGGTTGATGATAAAAATATTATGAGAGTGTAGATCTCTAGAAACTTGTATGGTGCATCCAACCATATAATTATCCTGACCAAAAAGTCTTTCAGGAAGAAGATATCAATCTTCCAAAAGTGCCTCTTAGCCATATTTGCACTATTCCAAAAAAATGCCCGCCTAGGAGAGAGAAAGAAGCTACAGAAGATGAAAGTGGTTTTTCTGGACTCACCTTGTTGAACTATACCCATTGGGAATATCAGTTTCCAAATTTGAAGGAAAAATGAAATTACCTTGGTGACCTAGGGTTTGAAGAGAACTGGTGTTAGACAAAACGTTTGAGAGACCACTTCGAAATGATCGAAAGGGGGTGCTCCTTTGATGATAAAATTCATCATATGATATGGTCCCGTTCATTGTTGAAATGGATATCTAAACATGCTCTTGGTTTTTCTTATGGTGGATAGATAAGGAAAATATCAACCAGTGAAAATAGAATAAAAGTGTTAATTTGCATACTAAAGAAAAATAAAAAATGGCCAAGTGTTTTAAAAGGGATAAGTGATTCCCACATTAAGGTTGATGCCCGCACTAAGTATGATGCCTGCATGGAATGGCATGGCATAGATGATGATGTGAAATGAAGTTGAAATCATTGTTGCATTATGGCATCGTTCTGAAGAAATACGACAAATTAGTTAAAATCAGGAAATTGGCTAAGTTTGGGAATATTGGTCCAAGTAGCCTAGAAAATGTGGTTTAGGGAAATTAGACTGAGCCTAGGAGAAGATAAAAAATTGTCCAAGTATGGAATTATTGGTGAAATTTGCATAACTGGCCTTAGGGAAATGCCCTCCACAGCTCATAAGATGATGATAAAAATATTATGAGAGTGTGGATCTCTAGAGTGTTGTATGGTGAATCCAACCATATCTAGAAGGCTATAATAAGAGGTTTTTCGGATAGTTTGAAGATAGTATAAAAGCATCTTCACAATAAACCACATGCTAGGAAATGTATATTATCGTTTCAAACTTACAAATTTCATATATAATGAAAAAATTATTCAAAAAGAAAAACCAATTATAATAGAACAATAATATACCAGACATAATTGAATGGAACAAATACATAATTCATATGCATTCAATAGTAGAATTGACCATATAAATTACACCTAACAGTATAAAATTTTATTAATAAATGTAAATATATATAGCTTCAGCCCAATGGTGTTATTCTCAACTTATGACAATTGTACGGACTGTGGCGTGCATTTTTCTAAGCCCAATTCTGAATATTTACACACTGTTTTTTACGTAACAACTTAGAATTTCAGTCATTAATTTTGAATTTGTCCAAGATACTTGCAATTTTAGTCATTCATCTTCAAGTTGACTGCTATGCATTCCTAGCTTGCATTTTTATGCTTATGGCTTGCATTTTACACCAAGTGTCCATAACAGTAAAAAAAGTTAAAATTGCACCTTTCATAGGTCGACTGTGAGCATACGAGGTTAGGTTATATAAAATTTACACAAGGATAGTCTTCTAAATATATCTAGCCATCCAATTTCCAAAACCATTTACTATAAACATTTAATAGGAGGGTTTGGCTTGCATTTTTATTATTGTAGGTGGATATTTCATAAATACAAGACAACCATGTAGTGTTTTTGCACAACAGGCACTTTCTGAACCAAAATTGAAAAAATAAATGTATAATAATGTGGAAAATAGTAAAACATACAATTTCCAACTAAAATCACTAAAAAATACACAATACTTAGGGCTGGGCGGGCATTTTTGTGATCTGGGTAAAACTGGGTTGAAAACACAAAGTTGTCATTTTGTCAATTTAACTCTGGACAAATGAAACATAATTTTAAAAAACGGAAAGAGGATTTTGTCAAAAATATATCTATCTTCAACCCCTTGGTGTTAGTTTCAACTTATGACAATTGTACAGACTATGGCGTGCATTTTCCTAAGCCCATTTTTGAATATTTACACACTGTTTTTTACTAAACTTAGAATTTCAGTCATTTTTTTTTAATTTGGCCAAGATACTTGGAATTTTAGTCATTCATGTTCAATTTAACTGCTATGCATTCCTAGATTGCATTTTTATGCTTATGGCTTGCATTTTACATTAAGTGTCCATAACAGTAAAAAAAGGTTAAAATTGCACCTTTCATAGGTCGATGGTGAGCATACGAGGTTAGGTTATATAAAATTAACACAAGGATAGTCTTCTCAATATATCTAGCCATCCAATTTCCAAAAACATTTACTATAAACATTTAATAGGAGGGTTTGGTTTGAGAGTGCATCAAAACATGTAGAGAAGAATATTACTCTATTATCATATTACTCACTCTATTACTCTTATTTTTCGAGAATACTTAGAATGCCAAATTTTTACTCTATTATTTACTCTTACTTTTTTCTTTTCAATAAGTATACTTAACATGCTATAAAAATAAGTATACTTAACATGCTAGAAAGTTAACTATGTTGAAATTGAAAATGTAAGTTGTGTATAGTTGACTTGAAACACATTTGTAATTTTTATTATAGTTTGGAAAAGTCAGAACACATTTGTAATTTTTATTATAGCTTGCAAAATTCAGAACACATTTGTAACTTTTATTATAGTTTGGAAACGTATGAATTTGTAATTTTTATTTTAGTTTGGAAATGTCAGCATGCTGGTATCCTGTGCGTGCATTCACGTGCATCCTGTGCGTGCATCCCCTTCTTCCTTTCTGAGCATGCCATCATCCTGCAAAATGGAAACAACAGCCTCATCTTCCATGCTGTAAACTGAAACAGGGGGTTCTGAATTTGCTGAGAGGTTCACTGTTAGAAAATTCGAAGAGAGCGTTGAGGCATGGAGTGACAGAACCAACTTGCCAGAAGGTATGCTAAATGTCCTGGTCAGAGCAAGAGTGCACCGTTTTCTTTTTGGTTAGTTCAATTTCAACAATGAAGAGATAGTTAATGCCATTTCTAGTTATGATGATGAGTCCAAAGAATTGATTATTTTTGGGAGGAGGGTTTGTCTGGACCCTGATTTGTTGTCAGATGCAGCAAAAATTCCACGTAGAGGGCACGGGGGCTTCACTTGTTGGGCAATATCCTATCACGTTAGTTCATATTGTGGGTTTTAAAATTATCAAAAATCGAACCAATATATTGTAGGTATTGGGGGGATGAGGGGTTTAAGGTGGGGGTGGGTAGGGTGGTTTATAAGGATTGAGGTATAAAAATGGGTGGGGAGGAGGTTTTAAGTATTGGGAGGGGGTTTCAACAAAAATAGTTTGGGTCAATATCTCTCAAAATTAAGGGTATTGTTTAATATCTCACGATCACACGTGCTATGTGAGAGGTTCACTAAGTGAAGTCCCTGTGGCAGAGGGGGAGTAATGTTGACCACCAAGAAAACCCTCAAAGTAGAAAAGGGTGAGATGGAAAACAAAATATGTGGAAAAACGGTTAAGGTTGCCTGGAATGGTTTAAAGATGCAAGATGTTCCACCAAGACTGTAGGAAACCTTAATTCAAATTGTACTTAGGACAATTATGAATCACCACAAGCAAGATATTTTAGGTGATTGTATGAAGTTGGTGATTCATTAGGTTGAAGACCTAGCCATAGATGTCACTCATCTATTGGAAAAAAAATTGCATTTTTCACTACAGGAGAGCAAACTGAAGAGAGTGAATTTCAGTTACCCTGGCACACTACAAAAAATTATTGACTTATATCAACCCAGCAATGTAGGAGGAAGCAGATTTAAAAATACATACATTAAGAGGCCGAAACTGGACAAAATTAACCAGGAAGTTCCTCAACAATATCCAAAGGACAATGTACAAGTCCCTTATGAGCCTTTGGAGTACTGTATGGAAGGTTTGGGAAGTGACCCTGAAGAATTTGATGATGTCTCAATTCTGGCGGGATTACATGAAGGCAGAGAAATAAATGTAAACGAGATGCATGATGTTGAGTTTAATGAACAGGAGGAGCATAGTGATGATGATATTTATGCTCGTGCATAAATGCCACTAGTTATATACACACCTCCACAGTTCGGAGTTGAGAAAACTTCCTCTCCAACATCTTTTTTTGATGGTAAAACTGTTTTTAAGCTATTGTTAGATAAAATGTTGCATTTCAAAGAAGAAGTTGAATTTCATAGATTTTTTTGTTCCTATTGGTATCTTACCGCAGTACAGAGCATAGATATCTGTAGGATTAAGCATATGCAAATTCAGGATCTCTTAAAGGTAGGCGCTATTTTTCAATGCTATTTTTAAAAAAGAAACAGTTGCCAAATTCCTTTTTTTGAAGCCTTGTTAAAATTTTCACTATTTATAGGTAATTGCAAGGTTAGAAACATAACACGTGAATACTATGCAGGAATCTTCTATTAAAAATTTGCAAATGGTGGACCTCTTTAAGGTAGGATGTAGTTTTCAATGCTTTTTTCCAAAAGAAAAAGTTGCCAACTTCCATTTTTCGAATCCTCCTAAAACTTTTCCCTGTTTATAGGAAATTGCAAGAGTACAAGGATCCCTTGTGAAGATTATGGACAGTTCAATAAGGATAATAGCAGGCAAGGACTCTGTTCATCAGTCTTTGAATAAGGAACTAGAGAAAACTTATGATGAATTTAGAAAGGAAAATGAGAAATGCAGAGAAGAATATATGGTTTTTTGGAAGAAAGATGAAGAAACCATAAAGAGACTGGAAGATGAGCTGAAACATCGACTGAAGGTGTTGGACATTCCCCCTCTAAGGACTTTTATCGGCCAGGAATCAATACTTACCACTGAAGTAAGTAAGTTAAACAGAATAATTGAAATAATGAAGGATGACTTTAAAAACAGCCTTGTTGAAGAGTAGAATAAACACCAACTTGAGATAAATGAATATATTAAAAAAGAGGAAAACATGAAAAACACAATTTCTATGAAAGATGAAGATTTGAAAGGGAAAATTGTTGAACTTGAAAAGATTACTGCAGAACTATAGACTAGAGGAGTTGATAAGTTAAAAGAATATGAAATTGGTAAGGGATAGCATGGGCATCTGATTTCTGGTGAAATTTATGATATGTCAGCACACCAACAGGATTTAATAAGGTATGAGAGTTTCGTGGAAAAAAGAAAGAAGGCACCAGACGTAGCTTTTAATGAAATACAAGCTGATGCACAAGTCAAAAAGGGGTTAGAAAGCTATCGTTCCTTCTTAAGAATTCGATAGAAGTCGATGGATGCTAGTGCAGCAATGAATGCTGGAGCTGATCTCTCTGCATGGTCAACCATAAAAGAAACAATGGAAAACAAGCTAGCCGAGAGGGATAACGAGATTAAAGAGCTCAGATTGAAAATACTAGAGGATAGAGAATCACAACATTTGGGATGTAAGTCTGAGATAGAAGATCTGAAATCCCAAATTGCCACTCTACAGAAGAACAACATGCTTCAGCGAGTAGCAATTGTGTATACTCCAGACAATACAGAATTGAGGGAAAAAGAGTTGGAGACAAAGACAAAGCAGCTCAGGAAAAATTTGACCCAAGTTCAGTCTGAGTTGAAACGTGCAAATGATCGTCTTCAACAAAAGGAAAAGGAACACGAAGAGAAAAATAAGAAGAATGTGGAATTGATGAAGAAGTACATCCAAGATAATGATAGATTGAGAGAAAGTTTGCACAAATGTGCAACAAAAATGAAATAATTATAACGAAAATCAGAACATGCACCTGCTACAGCTTCTGAAGAGCCAAAAGCTTCTAGACAAGCCAAGAGACTAGAATGTACAAATTTATCTTCTCTAGAAAAGGAGGACTTGTAGCCTAAACCTCCCAAGCATCCTAGAACTATGGAATAACATTATTTATATATGCTATGTATGTAAATACATTTCAAGTTTTAATACATAAATTTATATATGTGTGTGTGTGTATTTCTCAGCAATGTATATGTTTTTGATGCATTTAATGTGAATGGTAATTTTGAATTTAACTTTTCAATAAGTGTACATAACAGGCCAGAAAGTTAACAATATCAAAATTGAAAACTTAACTTGTGTACTGTAGGCATATATATTTAAATTTGTAAGAAATTAAAAGAGTGGTAGTGATTAGTGGATATGAGATGTCAGTAGATTTGGTGACATAGGTAGATCCTAGTTGTTTGCTTGGAACTGTTGATATTATAGGGATATTATAGGGATGATGGATTGAGAACTCTCGAGTTCTTTATGAGAATTTTGATGCTATGTATTGTTGTATTTATGTAAGTTTCTTTATCTAATGAAACTAAAATTCGAATTCTGGAACAATGTCATACATATCTACTCATGAAACCAAATTTCAACGAATAACCCAAAGCTGTAATTCCTATAGAAATGGCCTAAAAAAGACAGAAATTTAAAAACTATAAGCAAACATAGAAAACAACTCTAATTTTATTACTGAAAACAAAAATTAAATTTTTAATATGCCTTCCATCATTTGTTACATTTCCAAAATTTGGTAACATAAATGTTAGCACAATAAAATAAATTTTCAGTACGACGAGATCACTAGAAATGCTTATTGCAACATAAGTTTCTTGAAACATAAGTATATATATCCTTTCCGTGATCAGCTTTCTTCATAGCTCCCCCCTTGCTTCTGGCAGATATAAGATTCTACAATGGCTTGTCATTCAAGTACTCCTCACCACCTCAGAAAAGGTTGGCGAACGGAGTGCATGAAAGCTATGATGAAGACCTTGGGCCCTTGATGCTCGCCATTACAGGCATTCACCCCCACAGAAAACAGGTGCATCTCTCAAGGTGGTGTATGACGTCTGCTCCCCGATGGTTGGTGCTTCCCTTGTGTGAAAAACTAGGGAGATAGATGAGCTTGGAATCAAGCTCACCAACCAACAAAACACATAGAATAACAAGCTTCTCAAACCAGATTGCCATTGCAAACATATGAGAATCCTCAGAACCTATTGGCGGAATGATACCACAAGTTTGCTTCTACACTAGCTCATCCTATGCTCCTTAATGACTCTAAAAGGTGGTGTTTATATAGGATTGGAAAACTAGACAAGGGGATGACCCGTCACCATATTCACACATTTCATCATCGAGTAGCCTGGTTGACCATACACTTCAGGGCATATGGATTGGATGCGTTCTATCCCTTTCTCTCCTGTGACGACCCTTTCGCTCCTGTGACAACGATACCAGAACCATTCTTTCACTGCGTTTCCCTTGCTACGTGTGGCGATTAGATTCGTTATTCCACTTCTTAGATTTTCATGATATATTTATGATTTCAATTGCCATCCATACGATGGGTATCTGGTTTTGGGTGAGATGGCACTGCCACGGGGATTATTTTTCCTATGGGTGTATCACAAATGGCATCAGGGAAATCAATTAACTATTGGGAAGGAAGATCGTATGTGAGGGAGTCTTCTCCACTTAGATTTTTTTATAGTTTTTTAATGTTGCATAACCCTTGTGTTTCTCCATGCACTCAATATCGTAGATCTATTCATCTTTGCGATCTAAGCCCTCGATACACCAAATATTCATACCCAAAAACTCAACACTATCAACCTGCACAACTTGATTTGGGGAGATCAATATCAATTGTCGATATCTAAACTACCTTCATCGGGACCACTCAACCTTGAGAAATTTAACATTCTGCTAACCCTCTTTCATCTGAACGAGTGAGCAAATTATGATTGCAAAATGCTTCTCACCCATTGATATACCCAACATCTTGTTCCAACCATAGATCTTCGTAGCCCCTACCACTTTTCATGGATCGAATTCATAACTTTCTTTGCGCTAGTTTAATCCGTGGAATTGTTTGAGACCATAGATCTATTTCCATCTTCATCTAAACCACTCGATTTTCTCTCTGATTAACCCTTTTCACGATTTGAAAAAGTTTCTCCCTCCAAGCAGGTTCACCGTGCGAAATGATTTAGGGTCGTTGATCTCACCTTGTGCCGATCTAGACCCTCCAACATTACACCCATTTAACGTACTCCACAAATCTCAAAAATAAATCCATCCTCGCATCTCCGCTCCACAGAATCACTTTCCATCGTCGATCTTCACCATCCTGAATCTGAACCGTTGAAGTTTAACACACTATACCCTTATTCCGCTGCTGCATGTTTCAATATATAGAAATACCTATCATCGTAGATCAAAACCCACTCTCCATCCAACGACTCCATGGTGGAAAAAATTGCTAACCAGTTAACCTGAAAGGCGCTCCCACAAAATTCCTCAAATAAGATCATTTTCAAACCTTTGGGAAGACATAGATGAAGATAAATCAACATTCAATGATGATGATGAAGATGATGATGATGGTGGTGGTGGTGATGAAGATGATGAACATGATGAAGATGATGATGAGGGCGATGAAGAAAATGATGATGACGACGATGATGAAGATGTTGATTAGGAAGAGGGAGATGACGATGAGGAGGAGGATGATGATGATGAATTTGAAGATGATCATGATGGTGATGGTGATGGTGATGATGATGAATATGCATGTTGATGAAGATGAAGATGATGATGAATATGTGATGACACGATCTTTACCTTGGTATTCACTAAATTGTTATGAGCTTCGCCAACACTATAATAGAATGGTTATGAGTGACTATTCACTCCTATAAAGGATGCACTTTATGGAAGTACCAAGCTGCTCAATTCATACTTTCCTATTTTAAGACACCGGGCTAGGTCCATAAGTCTTGATTCTTCATGTGCACAAATCTAAGAACAGGAGGCTTCACAAGGCCCAATAAGTTGTATTTTTTTACTACTTCCTAGGATCATATTGAATTGTCAGATCAGTCCTTGGAATAGGTGTTAGGAGCGATCCTTAATTTTTCACTCAACTGGCTGCTCCCCCTAACATGTAGACGTATTCATTCACTGAGCTCCCCCAAAAATTGCGATGATGAAGATGATGATGATGACGAATATGATGATGATGATGATGAAGATGATGACGATGATAATGAAAATGATGATGATGATGATGATGAAGATGATGATAATGACAATGGAGATGCTGATGAATTGGATGACGATGATGTTGATGATGAATATGACGATGAAGATGAAGACGCTGATGATGATGACGACAAATACAATGATGACGGTGATAACGAAGAAGTTGATGATGAAGATAATGATTATGATTATGATGATAAGGAAGATGATGATGATGAAGAAGATCATGATGACGATGATGGCGACGACGACGATGATGATTATGAAGATGATGATGATGATATTAATGAAGACAACGAATTAGACGATGGTGATGATGATGAAAAGGTTGATGATGAGGATAATTATGATGATCATCATCATCGTTGTTGTCGTCATCACCATCATCTTCGTCATCTTCATCATCATCATCATCATCATCGTCATCATCATCGTGTTTGCCCTTGAAGGGACTTATGTATAGGATCTCACTATAAGCAATGCAACCAATACAAATTATGACAAAATACTAGTTAAATTAAATTAAATTAAACTACAGTAAATCAAAAGCATAGAGTTGTTTAACTATAATTAATTTAAAATGCAACAAAATATAAAATATGCAAATAAAAATACCCAAAATAAACTAAACAAAAGGTAAATATGAAAAATAAAAAAAACAAAACAAAACATGAAATATAAAATATGCAAATAAACAAAAAAAAACGTAGAATTCAAAAACACCTGCGCACTACAATGAACAAGTTCACTCCCGTGCACTAGTTCATTAGCAGCATCTAGAGCACTGGTAATTTGATGAGTCGAGCACTAGCTCATTAGCAGCATCCAGAGCACTGGTAATTTCATGAGAAGAGCAGCGGTAAATCGAGGAGCAGGGGATACCATTCCAGAGGATACCGGTGTTCCCAGTGGAGCAATTCTGGTCACAGTCTAGAGGATAACAAAACAATCTAGCTGCAGTCCAAAGGATACTGATGTTCCCAGGGGAGGCGATCCAGCCGCAGTCTAGAGGATAACAAAGGGCCCAATGAATTCTGTAAGCCCATTAACCCTAGCAGCATAGGAATTTGGGAAAAATACGTCAAATTTCTGAACCAATATGGATTCGGTACAGTCATACTGAAATTATAATATTTTTGTTGTGCTACCATCGCTTCTATTATCAGTGGATCTAGTAAGGGTTTTCTATTATTGGAGCATTTGAAGCTCCTCCTTAAATTCGAGGAAAAGACATATGGGTTGAGCACTGCAAGCCAGTCGTGCTCTTGTATAATTTTCTGAATTATGGCACAATTTGCAAGCTTTTGTAATTTTATTCTATTTAATAGGCCAGAACAGTGTGTAGAGTCCTGTAGGAGCTATAATCTGAACTAGTTCAACCGATTCTGTCGAAACTTTGAACCTAAGACGTGTTTCTTCCAAGCTTTTAATTTTTCTTTAATAATTAGTTTTAACTCGAATATGGCACAAATTACAAGCTTTTGTTATTTTATTCTATTATATGTCTGAAACATTCTATAGAGTGCACTCTTGTGTAATCTTATTTTATTTAATGGTCTAGAACAGAGTCCTCTACGAGTTATAATTTGAACTAATTCTATTGAAACTTGAACGTGAGACCTCTTTATCCTTTAAAGACCCATTTAATTTTGCTTTGATTGCCAGCTTTACATGGATTATGGCACACTCTTCAAGTTTTTGTGATTTTTTTATATTATGGGTCTAAAACATTTTGTAGAGTGCCATAGGAGCTGCAATTATAATGACTGTGTACAATTCAACCTAAGACCTATTTCTCCTTTAAAGAAGCATTTTATTTTATTTTTATGCTCACTTTTACCTGAATTACAACACACTTTGCAAGCTTTTCCCATTTACTGGTTTGGATGTTGGAACAATGTATAGTTCCCTGGGACTCGTGGGCTATAATTTGAATTGACTCCAGTAAATTGACCCTCATACCTCTTTATTCTTTAAAGACACATTTGATACAAGTATTATTTTTCAACGACACTTATATCTTTTTTCCTCTGTTTGGCATATACCATGGTAGTTAGTGTGGTCGCCTTTGTTTGGCATATCTCAAAGAGTCCGAAGGTTATCAAGAATATTGTAGCATGTGTGTGTCTTCATTAAACCCTCTATGAACATTTCTTCCTTAAATATATGCTGTGTAATTTCGATCACATCATATCTTCCAAAATACTATCCTAAAATCCTTCTCAACATATGCAGAATTCCCTTTATAAATTTCTGTTTATTAATTTCTTGTAGATTACTCTTTTATTTCACCAAGACTGTACATGCATACTTTTCTAACTTTTGGAAGACTTATATTCTTCACATCTTGACCATCTTTAAACAAATTGGGGGTATGGCTAGATATCCACCTCAACTAGGAACAAGACCATGTCACCTTAAAACCTTATTGACAAACACACAGTCTCTGGAAGTCACTTTAAAATGGTCTTTTAAACCAACTCAATTCAACACTTAGTGAATTTTGTCATGCCCTAGTCATTATTGTGCCAGGAGGCATTTTGGCAGACTCATATCTCACACGTGTGAACACCCAGAGGGAAACTAAGATCATGAGTGGATGCCTAGATCATCAAATAATGGACCCATAACATCTGATACATTTATCAGTTAAAGAGCTGACTCTTGCATGCATTTCCAAGTGGGCTCTCAACCTCTTGTTTTCAACACTCAGTCAATTTTTCATATTTTTGGATATGCAAGCTAATGTTTTTACTTCTTCTGGCAGGCTGATATTTTTGTCATGTGGTCACCATAAGAAAAACTATGAACATGGATGGATAGCCAGTTCATTAAAGAACATGTATATACCTTCTGATGAATTTATCATCACTTAGACAGGCTTTGGCGGGCATTTCCAAATGCCTCTTCAACCTTGTGATTTGACACTTAGTCAATTTCTTTAAACCCTATGTCTCAAAGGTGATTTCAACATTTCATCAAACTTGGAGTGTAAGACATCCAATGGATGGAGGACAACCAGATGAATCCATTAAGACCAGTTTCCTTTGGAACTACATTCTCTCTCCTCGGCAGCCATTTTATTGAAGTATGATGTAAAAGCTGCTTAAGACCCTATTTTGGTAGATCCATAATTTCTGCCTCATGTACTTTTAGGTCAAAGTAAGAATATGGTTAGGTAGACAACATATCCACCTACAAGATGCCCATATGGTGCGAGCATTGCTTTCAACCCATAAATTATGGTGAGAATTCTCCTAGAGCAACTTGTCTAATTTGACCAAAAAGAACTACTTTTGGGAGGCCTGTATCTTCTTCCTCAAATATTTGTTCTGAGAACTGGTGCCCTGGTCGGATAGATACATAAACTAATTATGGGATGATAGGCCATGGCAGGCATTTTCTCCTTCTTATGAAATATGGTGGGCATTTTCATAAGACTACTGCTTTAGGACAATTTTTCACCACTTAGTCTTTTTCCAACTTGATCATACATGCCTATGCCCATAAAAATTATTTTGTCATTAATTAATATCTCAAGGATATGTCTGTACACAATCATCAGTTAACCAAATGTCATCAATTCTCAAGACTACCTATAATTGGTCTAAATTTGGTGACATTTCACAATGTTATCCTATTTAAAAAAAATCAGGCACATAGTTAGAGGAGTACCTTGCACAAGGAAACCTTCATATCAAACCACTGTGGAAGAGGAAGTGTTAGACTAAAGTCATCTAGTTTTGGTGGGAAATCCATGAATGAAGCTATATGACGACTTCCCGTTCCAAATTGAATCCCCAACATGATCTATATGAGGGGAAACCCCATACCTCTTTGCATGAATTAACTAGTCAAGTGGCCCAAGAAACACACTTCTATATCCATGTTGTGAACAAATTCCAATCCAAATCAAATCATGTCTTATACTTAAAAATAATTCAAATATAAATAACTCTAAAAGAAGTTACACCTTTGAGAGAAAAATAACTTTTGGTAAAGTTTTTGGGAAGAAAAAACTTTTGATATTAAAACATTACAAGTAAATATATTTGCACGCTAAATTATATCTGCTTGGTAGCTTATATTCTTGTTTTATTGAGTGTAGGTACCACCAAATAGGTATCTTTCAGATCTATTTTCCTCGAGTGATGGTGAAGATATACTAGGAGAGGTTGAAAGTGATACGTGTTGTACTAGGTCTACCGGTTCTATATCAACTAGATCTGAAAAGGTAAGGAAAAGATTTCGTAGACGCATGCAATATTTTATTGCCAATGGAGGGTCATGTAATTATGATGCTGAGAGAATAGGTGACATTGGGTTTCCCTTGAGGTATAGACATCTAGTGCAACAATGGGTACCTAATAAGCTACCTCAAGTGGACATACATTTCTTCATCAATGGGAGGATGTATCGCATTGCTCCTTCGTCCTTGCATGGGTTGGAGTTGTTTTCCATGGATGGCATAAAGGTCGGCTATGGCACTGTAACTGAATTGATGGAGTATGTTGGACCATTATACAGATACTAACTGGTTGATCTTGGTCCAATATACTCGAAGCATGAGGAGATACGGAGTTGCTGCAAATTGTATACAACTAGCAGAACACAATAAAAACAAAGGGGCAACTATGTATATTGATGGGAGACCAAAAGCATCCGAAAACGTTGCTGGCTTTGTAAATAGTACATAGCTAGTGACGAAAACTAAGCAACTGAATTGTGAATTTGAGGGACGCGAAGAACATCATATATTTGTATGTGCAACAAAAACAATACTTCCAAGTGAAGAGTTGTTGATCGATTACAACTTAAATCGAATAGATGTGGCTTCTATGGTCCAGGGTAACCGTGGAAGGTCACACGCTATGCCTCATCGGGTAAATGCTAAATATAGTAACTAAACATGACTACAATAACTAAATGTTTCAATTTTTTTGTTAACATTCCATTTCCACCGTTGACATTCGTTTTTTCCATGCATATTATGAATATTTCCATGTGATAACATGCTAATTACACTGTTATGCTTATCTCAATTTTTTTATGTTACAATTATTGACTCAACTTTTATTGATTGATTTATTTTGTCAGGGTTGCAGCAGTGGAAAGCCACATGCTGCTTCCACGGTCCAGGGTGACCGTGGAAGGTCACAATCTATGCCTCGTGAGGTAAATGTTAAATATAGTAAATAAATATGATGTAAATAACACAATCTTTTGATTTTTTCAGTTAACATTCGATTTTCACTGTTACCATTCACTTTTTTCGTGCTTATTGTGAATATTTCCATATGATAACATGCTTATTACATTGTGGTAGGGGTCTGCTCATCCCCATGGAGATCATGTATCTCCTCCTTGGGAGGTAAAAGTAAATATTATTGCAGTATCTCATTTTTGTTTATGTCACGATTATTGACTCAACTAAATATAGTAACTAAATATGACTACAATAACTAGAAACTCCAACCCCAGAAGATTTCCATGTGACAACATGCTTATTCCATTGTGGTAGGGGTCTGCCCATGGTCGTCATGCAACGGAACACGTTTCCTCTACTTCCATGGTCCAGGGTGACCGTGGAAGGTCACACTCTGTGCCCCATCAGGTAAGTGTTAAATATAATAACTAAATGTTGAGATTTTTTTCTGTTAACATTAAATTTCCACTGTTACCATTCCCTTTTTTCGGGCTTATTGTGAATATTTCAATATGATAACATGCTTATTACACTGTGGCAGGGGTCTTCTCATCGCCATGGAGAAGAACATGTATCTTCTCCATCGGAGGTAAAAGTAAATATTATTGCAATATCTCATTTTTGTTGATGTTACAATTATTGACTCAACTAAATATAGTAACTAAATATGACTAAAATAACTAGAAACTCCAACCCCAAAAGATTTCCATGTGACAAGATGCTTATTACATTGTGGCAGGGGTCTCATGCCCATGTTCGTCATGGAACAGAACATGTGTCCTCTACTTCTAAGGTAAAAATAAATATTATTGCAATGTCTCATTTTTTATTATGTTACAATTATTTTCATAACGTTTATTTATTGATTTATTGTGTCAGGGTGGCGCCGGTGGAAAGCCACTTACTGCTTCCATGGTCTAGGGTGACTGTGGAAGGTCACGCTTTGTGCCCTGTCAGGTAAGTGTTAAATATAATAACTAAATGTTTCGATTTTTTCTATTAGCATTCGATTTCCACTGTTGACATTCACATTTTTCTGTGCTTATGATGAATTATTGATTGATTTATCGTGTCAGGGTGGGGACTGTGGAAAGGAACCTGTTGCTTCCACGGTCCAGAGTGATCGTGGACAATCACCCACTAGAAGTAGATCTGTAGGGGGTGACCATGGGAAGTCACCAGCCACAACACCGCATCAGGTAAGTGTTAGTTCTTAATAGTAACTAAATTTCATTACAATAACAATGTTTGAATGATGTTAAAAATATTTTTCTTAATTTTATTGTTTGATGAATTTAGTTGAGTGCACTTCATCTAGGTGATGAGGAACTTGAGGATGACATTTACTATTCCATAGACCCTATGTATACTATAAAGAAGTCCCTGAAAAAGGCAAACATAGAGATGATCTCCTTGGCTTGCATAAGGCCCATGACATAAGAGATCAGGGCAAGGATTGAAGAGCTGAAAGAACAAATAAAATATTATGGGGTAAGTGGCATCTTCACATATTTTTTTGAGCTATGACATGATTTCATATCTGATATTATGTTTTCTATTTTTCCAACTAACCTGATATAGTAAAGTTTTTTGTTTGTAGGATTTTTACAACCCGTGACTAGAGAAATTGTCGAGATAGGTATAGGTAGCATTCATGCACCAATGCAACAACGACGCTGACAAAGCAATGTACCAATGAGGATTTTTTACACTCCTCCGGTTGGCCTCGAATCCATTAATGAGGCCAACGATTTTGATCAGCATGACATGCTGGAGCATGATGAGACGGAGCCTAGGACTCCACATGACTCCGGAGATGAACTTACTGTAGATGACCAGGAAACTTTTCCTGGAGCAGCACGAGTTAAAATCACTAGATCACTAGATCTAACCTTTTTGGTGGATGACGCTTGTGTTCCGATCAAGATTCAAAAGATTGCGGGTATTTATTAATTAATTTATTCATTTTAATCATGAAATTGAAATGGACATACGCTGAAATTATTATAAATTAATGGATTACACGTTTCTGCAGGAAACAATGTTTTCTACAGGAATTTGAATGACAAAGCATTGGATTTGTTTGGCCCCACCATTCGCACACAGTGGAATAGCCAAGATAGCACAAAGAGAGATGTATTGATAGACCACATGGTAAACTTGTTCGGCAATACATTCAACAAGAAAGTGGTTGCAAAGTTAGCCAGTGAGAATCTAAAATATACTAGGGCCCAATATAGGGATAAATTGCAACTTGACCTCAAGCATGAACGCCCTCCCATGATTCCAGAGAAAGAGTGGAAGACACTCATAGAGGATGCAAAGGAGAACTTGCTAAAAACAAAAGGAAAACAACCACGGCCTGGAAAAGCAAGTTACAACACATATCATCTTTTTAGTGAAATATGCTCATTTATTTTTTTCTTTTTGGTTTTAAGCAAGAATTCTGATATCTAACATTTTTCAAAATTTTCATATATAGGCTATCGGACACCTCCAAAGTAACCAAGGCTAGAGTGGAAAAGCACAGACAACATAGATTGGGCCAGGGTGGCTATAGAAAACTAAGAGGTCGAATCTTAAGAATTAAATGATTAACTGTGGGGAATATTTATTTCAAAGTAGCGAACAAATATCTACTTTTGATAGAGGGAATTTTATATGTGTTATGCATTGCAGGGAAATACGTTCCAAGATGCTGCCACCGAGGAAGACCTAAAGCTTGGTTTCAAGTATGGTTTTAAAAGTGTCATTGAATATCGGAAAAGCTTGGGGCAGACTCCAATCTCTCCAATGACGTAGATGTAGGTAAATAAAATGAATAAGGACATCATTGCAGTATACTATTAAAGTCTATTCATTTTTTATTATATCACCCATAACTAAATATTTATGTTTTCTTTTAAGCAACAGTGCAACTGCAGCATTGAATCCAGCGGTACTCCGCACGTACTAGCTGATGTTGGGGTGTGCATGTCCCATGATAGTGGGGAGCAGAGTGGCCATTCTGGTATGTGTGCTTTGGAAATAGAAATATATACTGTGATTATAGATATTTATTTCTTGACGTATACTTTTAAATTTTCTTCTTTCGATCGAAGACCGTGAAGCTCGGGAGGGTGAACCGCAAGAGAAAATAGCAAGTAGAGAAATAATCAACACACCAGTTGTCACACCTACACAGACAGGTAAAGAGCAATATTGTAATTTTAATCAAAATGATGAACTATTAATTTCAATGATATTTCAACATATTGATATGCCCATTTTCGTTGTTGCAGTTAACGCCCCTTCAGAACTGCCTCCACGCCCTAGTCAACGACGTACAAGAAGCATGATACATGAGGGAATGGAAACACAAACACTAGCAGGACATGGTTCTGTAGATAATCCACTAAATGATGATGATAATATCCCAATTATTGTCACTTATTTCAATGCAAAAAAACAAAAATCAAAGAAAAAGTAGATGTATAAATTCATGACTTGTATTTGGATGTACATCGATGTTGTTACTCTAAAACAATGTTTATATGAATTACCTCATTATGCTTCAATGTTTTTATGTTTATATGTTTTGATGACTAGCCTAGTTATGTATGAATGTTCAATTTTTTTCTATGTAAACAACATCATTTATTGGGTATGGGGAATTGAGAGTGATGTGAGGGGGGGGGAGGGGCCATATGGGCTTCCACCTTCACGTGGTTGGCCCTGTTTAGTAGGGAATATAAAACTGTTCTTGAAATAGAGAGGAGCTCAATAAGGTATAAATACTCTTTTAATATTATGTATTAAAGATGGTTGTAAATTTTTAAATGCATGTCTATTTCTTAAAAAAATGTTAATAAATTTAACATTTCATCGTTCATTGATTTCTACAGGACTTTGTAGTAGGATTTAAATGACTATTTATTTGCTTATGTATTATTTACTCATATAAAAATTATGTCTTTGATGATTTATGCAGGTCTCGATGATGGAAATGCATCTCGTGGACAACTCTTATCAAGTTGTATGGGCGAATGGATCTGGCGAAAGGACAATTATAAGGTAAGGGTTTTGACATGTTCTTTATCCTTAGTGTTTTTGTCTTTATCCTTAAATTTTGTTTCATTCTATTAAGATACACGAGATACAACCAATAGTAAATAACTATTTTTAGACTATCATCCAAACTAGGAGACAACCTTCTACATAAAACACAAATGCTTCTTAGCAACGTATAAAAATAGAAGAAAAATCACGTAGAAGAAATTAGGCTTTTTTCGGCCCTTCTTCCTATAATTTCGACATGATGAAACCTGAGGTTAAGAAATTTTAATTTTTCAAACCCTAATTGTTCATCTATCTTTCAAAACTAAAATTTTTTATTTGTATACTTGTAAATATTATTCTTAGGTTATTTTTGTTTCTCTTAGGTTTCAGACTTAATTTTTATGTGTTTTTGTAACTTTTATTTTATCAAAAAAGAAAGCCCTAAAAAAAGAATTTTTGTGTAAAACCCTAAAAATGCAAACCTGCCGCTACCACAATCCGAGCCCTCTCCTTTATAAAACACAGGTCTGCAATATGTATTGCAGACCTCGTATGCCATAGCTGCCTTCTTTGCACAATGAAAACAGAAAACAAGTTGGTATTTCAAACTATTTAGATGGTGTTGTATTTTGTATAAATATATCTTACTGATTTGATTAGTTTTCTGCCCTATTCGCATTAGTTTTCTGGGTAAATGTAAGTCTGGTTTTTTACTGATATATGGAACCTTACATATCTGAATGCATAGTGATATAATTCTGACATTATTTTACTGAGTATTGTTTTGGATTTTCTTAGTACTAATTATTGATATTGAGAGCTGGGTGATGGTAAGCGATTTGATGATTTTATATTTCAGATCTTACATACATGAGGATCAAGTGAATGAGAATAACATTATGGTTATCTTGGCACTAAATTTTCATTAAGTTAGTATTTTATATCTATGCTATCACATACACAAATCTGGAAATCATATGCTAAATGGCACTTTAAATGATTAACACTAGTTATTGGTTGCACTATTATACACGTTCTGATTACTGTGATGATAAACTTTCAGTTGTTGCATGGAACATATGTGGACCATAAATTCATATGTATAGATCTTTAAAGGTAGTAGATAAAGTGATGTTATTACATGAGGAGTGTCTCCAAGGAAATTATGATATGGTTTCTAAACTACAAATTGCATGCTCAACTGTGCAACCTACTTCTCAGTGCCAAAAGGTAATTTATGATGAGTTTTTTACTACATGAGATCAATCCTAGTAAGATAATAGAATTAAGTTGTGAATTATTTGTTGGCTAACATGTCTCTTTCCCATCATGTGCTTAGGGGACTGTTTTTATCTTATGGGAATATTTGATACTAACTTGACCGATTTTGGCCATGCTTGAGGTGGTTGCATAAGAAGGATAAAGTTTTCATATTCACCTCTTCCAATAATGAGCAACATCAAAACAAGTTACCACCAGTTGGAACTACAAATATCCTACACATATTTTCGGGGTGAACAACTACTCTTTTTCCCTAGGGGTTGAGTTATTTTATTATTATTTATTTATTTTTCAATAAAGACGAATTCAATGCACCATATGTTTTTTGTAGTATGATGAATTATCACTAGTACCTCTTCACATGTAGTAGAGCAAGTGATGATATTTTATGAGGAGTGTCTCCAAGGCAATTTTGATATGGTTTCTAAACTACAAATTGCATGCTCAACTTTGCAACCTGCTTCTGATCAATGCCAAAAGGTAATCTATGATGAATTTTTTGTACGCATAGTAAAAGAATAGAAATAAGTTGTCAATTTTTTGTTGATTAACATGTCTCTTTCCTATCATGTGCTTAAGCTGAGATTTTTTTTTCTTTCGAGCATATTTGGTACTAACTTTGACCGATTTTGGCCATGCTTGAGGTGGTTGCATAAGAAGGATCAGTTTTTCATTTTCATCTCTTCTAAAAATTGTGGGCTTGACCTTCTCTGGATTCATTTACACCTACGGGTTTCCTCAGCCTTCAAAGCTCGGGCTCCCTTCATCTTCAGAACATGGGCTTCCTTTACTTCTGACTTGTGGGCTTCTTTAAGCTTCTACGGGTATCTATAGGCCTCTGTGGGCTTCTTCCAAGCTCTATGGGCATCCTTCCAAGCCCTTGTGGGATATTTAAGCCACAATGGGATTAACCTGATTTCATATCACAATAAACTGATCCAAGCCCAGTGTTGCCTACATCTTTTATCGATGGTATTTTTATAGATGTACCCCCCTACCTTATCATAGAAATCAGCTCTTAGTGGTGCCTAGAATATCATTTAATTAATGTTTATACGATCCCTGAGGTGGTTACAACGTATTTTATCAATGGTGTTTTTATATACGTACCCTCCTACCTTGTCATAGAATCCGCTCTAATAGGTGCCACTTTAGCCTCTAATTATGTATTTTAGCCAATTATTATGAATTTGTGCATCCTAATCGGAAAACAGTTTTTGAGGCAATAATTAGGGTGCTTAGGGGAACTTTGGGTACTTTTGGGCACTTTTTAAATCGGTATGCCTTATTTTTTAGAGTCAATTAACACTTTTTGACCTCCCCCTGCACTTCCCATTTATTTTTTTTCCTTTTACTTCAATATGTTTTTTCCCATATCTTAATTTCCCCATATATTTCTTTTCTATAAATCACCTTTCCTTTGTTATATTTTATCCATTTCTTTGTCTTTAAAATATAGTATGTATTTGTTCACAAGCACTTATTGAAGGTCCAAAACCGTGGAAAAGAAGGTGCCTTTCCACGGTTTTTAATTTTTTTTTAAACCTCTAGGTTTCGTCTCAATATCGACCAACTTTCATCTCAGGTACTACAAAACCGTTGAAACCCAGGGTGGCTTTCCGGGAATACCGTCGCTCTAGAAACGAAGTTTCATGGAACAATTACCATCCAGCTTGTAGATTTCGTCAAAAGTGTTTGGTTTTCCACGGTTTTGGGTGGAAAAAATTTCTATTCAAATTCTAGAATTCGTTGATAGAGTGACCAACTTTCGTCAAATAGGTTCCACGGTTTTACGTGGATACTAGATTTTGTCTAGCAGTTTTTGGCCATATTTTCGTCATTCTAGGGACAACAAATTGGTCGATAGAGCGATGAATTCATGTAAGAATTTTTGTTCAAATTCCAGAATTCGTCGATAGAGAGACAAATGACCGTCGAAACTTTTCCACAGTTTATCGTGGAACATGGATTTTGTGTAGCAGTTTTTGTCCATATTTTTGTCGTTATAGGGACGAAAACTATGTCAATAGAGCAACGAAACATAGAAAATCAATTCTAAAAAATCAATTCCAAGGCCACTGTATAGAAGACACATGGTGGCCAATTTTCGTCTCTATATCGACGGCTTATAAATTTCGTCGATATATCCATGCAAAAAGTGCCACAAAACGTCGCGACCGTTATTGTCACAAGGGAGATGATAAAACATGGGAATAACAATGAAAAACCGTCACAATTTTGATATTATGTATTAGTGTCGTAGAAGATACAAGTCACATTCAACTAGATATCAAACAAGTCAGACAATAGCTTTCATATCCACACTTCCTTGCAACTATCCAAGCAAGTGACAACATACTCTACCTTGCTTGTAGTTTGTGCCACACATAATTTCTTCTCGTTGAACCAGGAGACCATGTCAGATCCCAAATTGAAGTAGTAACCTGAGGTGCTCTTCCTGTCAGTGGCGCTACCTGCATAATCTGAATCAACATAACCTTGTAGCTTAATATTCTGATTCACATTCTATTTGATCCCATAATCCACTGTACCTTTTAGGTACCTCAATACATGCTTTGGAGCTACCAGGTGAACATGTCTCAGATCTGTCAGGAACTCACTCAGAGTGTTCACTGCAAAGCATATGTTTGGCCTCATATTCATCGGGTACATCAATGAGACAATCAACTAGAGATACATCATGACATCAACCGTCTTAGATGGAGCATCACTCAGAAGCTTCAAGTTAGATGCCATAGGTGTGCCTATTTCCTTGTAGACCAACATTCTGAATCTTTTCAAAATATTCACTGCTTAATTTCCTTAACCAAGTAAGATCCCCTCTGCACTCTACCACACCTCCATACCTAAGAAGTAGTGCATCATGTTGGACACACTAGTTACACTAAGAGGGGGGGGGTGAATCAGTTTGCACAACTTCTATTACTTTTTCACTTTTATTAACAATCAACAAATTATTCACTATTATGCATTATCACATTATCATTATATGATCATCATCATTATTATCATAATCATATCATCATCACATCAGAAGCATATCATGAAACACAAAACGCCATATTTTATGTGGAAACCCAATTCCTAGGGGGGAAACCATAGAATCCTTTATAATAGTTTTTCAGAAATAACTTGAAAGAGGCAACAACCCCCTTTTTACAATGACTTCAATTCTCCAACTACTACTATAAGGAGGCTACAACCTTCTAATTTACATGCTCCAACCTAAAGGAAGCTACAACTCCCTAGTTCTCCTACTACAACCCCCTTTCCTTGCCCTGTCCTACCACCCAAATAAGAAAAAGATTTTCGAACCTATGAACCTATCAAACCAAACTCTGAATCTGTTGTTGATAACATTTTCAATATGATCACTACCAAATCATCTCTGTATACCAACACGTCATTTCATTTCCATACCCTTCTCATGTACATCCTTGTACACCTCATCATACACAATCATTGAATAAGGAATTAGGCTCTGCTTTCATTGAACATAAGGAATGCATCGTCATGCATCATCATCATAGGTATGCATCATCATCATAGGGTATGTATCCTCATCATCAAATATACATTATCTTCATCTTAGTGTGCACCGTGCATGCATCACCAATATCAAGTATACATCATAGTGCATAAAAGAGAATCATCACACTATGGTATGCATGTACATCATATTGTATAGGAGTGAATCAACATCGTAGATTGTACATGCATTATCATCATAAAGTGTATCATATCATAGCATAAAATTATGAAACATCATCATCATAGTCTCCATAATGACTTCGAATATATATACCAATATAAAGGCTCACATACTAAAATCAAAGGTTAACTCTATCCATGAGAGACATGCCATCACAAGAGAAACCCAGAAGCATGAACCATACCTTTTTTATGATAATAATATAAATAAACAATAGACAAACTAAAATAATCTCTATATCATTTCATCACATAGCCCTCATAGCAAATTTTCCAATGAGCAAATAATTTTGTAATTCCGATTTTGTATGAGAACGTTATGCCAATTTTAGTGAAGATGCCCAAAAATTTCTCCTCCACAAAGTTTCGCACTTTTCTCCAAAAATTGCAAAAATACTAAGAGAATTGATTATGAACAAATGAAATGTTTGATATTCTATTTGTATAATTGTGGAGGAAAGTTATCACCTTGGCCCTACATGCAATTCAAAATTACAAATAATTAAATTCTCTTTTGTTTGGCCGGCTGACCCAAAAAGGTGGGGTTCACTAACTTCAAAAATTCATATCTTTTAAATTGTAAGGAGTTAGAAGATTCCACACATAAAGGTTCCAAAGACCATGTTACCTTATGCATAAGTTTCAAGGTCAAAGGATCCAATGGACATCATCAAAGGTATGAGGGATTAGATGGTCTTCACATACACATACTTAACATCAACAAGGAGGAGGTCTCCATCATATACTCATCATATCAAGGATATCAAGGACTCCAACACCACCAAAGTGTGGTCATGCCTATACTTCTGCTATGGTACAATGACCTCATTAAAAACACAAATGAACACATAATGGGTCATTTGGACTCTTTGAATTTCTACACTTCTTCAACACACCAAGGACTCTTTCTAGGGTACTAGGGAATCCAAAGAAACAACTGGGGAACCGTAAACCATATTTGGGGTACTTAAACACTCTACAGGGTGTTCAGGTAATTTTCCATTGTCCCAAGGGCTCCAGGGGCTTCAAACCTGGGCTTGGACAAGATCAAAAGGTCTCCTTAAACATTGACACTTACTTAACCCTTGAGGGCTCCTTAATGGGCCCCAAGACATGTTGGAATCAATGAAAACTTAATCAACATATCATACCTAGGTATTTCATATTGAACTCTATAGCAAGTCTCCTCCTTGCATATTTATTGAGTTCCTCTTTTCCTATTAGAAACAAGTCATCGACATATAGCAGGAGCATCACTGGTCTTTCGTCTTCAACCTTGAAGTAAAGGTTGGAATCTGCTTTACTCTCGGTAAAGACTAGGCTCATCAGGAAGTTATCCATCCTTCCATACCATGTCTTTGGTGCTTGTTTCAATCCATACAAATCCTTATTCAATTTTCACATATGGGTATTCTTGTTGTTATAGCTGATTTTACAACACATGGTTGATCACATATTTATGGCCTCCCCTATCCCTCTACAGACTCTTTAGACCCCATGGACTTGTATTATCCTTTGATGTTTGTTGGAAAGCAACACCCTCTTGAGCAATTTGAACACCAAAAAAAAAAATTCAAATATGTCATTTGAAATCAATCTTTTGAACGACATTCGATATCACAACCTTAATCAACACTCATGTATAGATATTTTAGGAGTGGTGTCAAAATATTTGATTCTGAAGGTACTCCCAATAGAAGTTGATTGATTGTTTGATTTAGGGGGATTAACATCAGTTTATGTCAAGTTTGAATCTCTTGATCATTTGGAAAGGTTATAATCCCAAAAGTTAGTAACTCCTAATTTTACAACATCTATCACTCATGCATATTCGAGGTCAAATGAATTTATTACATTGATGATTTTGATTGTTAATCTAAGCAAGCTGATACATGACATAATATTTGTTTTTCTAATTTATATATGAGGTCTAACGAGATTTTTCACTTCTAAAATATCTATTTCATCATGTTAATCATAGGGATAAAAGTGTATTTAATATAAATTTCACAAAGTTTCACATTATTATACGCTTATTCTCATTATGAATTTTCTATTTTTAGATGAGATCAGATTGATGGGATTATGAACCTTTTCAGTACCTTGAAGTGAGTCAGTATTAAAGTCCATCATAAGTGGCTAAGATGATTTTCAAAGTTTTGATATGGGTTTTTTTTACATTACTAATTGTTTCTCTGTTATTATAATATCCACCATAATTCTAATTACATCGATTGTATGTTTTATTTATTAACCTTGGTATGGTTGATATTTGATGATGAAAGATTAGGGGATTGTAACCATTAAACTATGCTTTAAAACTATGAGTTTTAGACTATCAAATCATTATGAAGAATGTCAATCAGTGTTGATGCTATGATTGAAATTGGGGGTTTGATATCCGCATAACCTAAATGTTTGCCATTTGTTGATTTGCCATCATGCAAATATAACGCATAAGCCATCACTCGCTTGAATTTTCTGTAGACCATTATGGTGTGGTAAGTGTTCTCCAAGTCCCATCAACTTGTCAACTAGAAGGTATGATGACTCTATAGGAAAATTCACAGTTCTTTGGTAAAATAGGGCAGTTTGGAGTGTTAATTGATATGTGCGAATTCTGGACAAATCAACTGTGTTGTTTAGTTCAGTTTTTGAAAATCCTGAAAGTCTACATAATTGCTACCATGGCCCCTGTGTCGAGATTTGAACTCATAGGAGATGAATATTTGGACGCTGCCCCTGAATGCTGCGAGGTGGTGGTTAGGGTTGGATGGCTAGGGTTTCTGCAGAAATTCTCTGGGTTCAACTTGGCAATTTCCAAGGCATTTGCAGCTTCATTTGATGGTATCAAAGCACAGATTGGGGATGTTGAGTTGAGGATGACAGAAGAGTTTGTTTCTCGGGCCATAGGTTTACCACAGGTAGGTGAACGTTGGTATAAGGGAAAGCATGTAAAAAATTATGACTGGAAGGAATTCCTGACCCCAGCTAACCAGCAAATGAAGTATAAGTCCGGTTTCCCTTCTCGACTGCTCATGAAGAAATGGAGTTCTCTGCTCGAACTTATTATTAGGTACGTCACCTATGAAGGTTGACTTTCCCAAACCCGGTTTTATCATCTTTGGCTTTTAATGGTTTTCAAGGGGCGCCTTGTGAACATGCCATATTATTTCTTGAATAGTCTGCATAAGATGGCCTGTACCTATCACATTAATGTAGGGGATAAAGAGAGGAGTCTATTTCATCATGGACTGATTAAAATACTCGTTTCCTATCGGCTAGGAGAATTAGGGGATACTTGGGAATCGTTTCTCGTACGTAATGGGTTTGGAGAAAATGAAGAGTGGCCTCGACGGAGGCCCAAAAACAAGCAAAGACGCATCAAGATAGAGGAAGCTGGGTTTGAGTTAGAAGAATGTGGTTCTCAAGATAATCTTGACAATTAAGTGTCTGAACCCAGTCGAACCCTGAGTACCAGTGACTTTAAAGTCATGTCTGAAACAAACCCTAAAATCCCTATTGATGATTCTCAGCCTCAAATGCGAGAACCAAAGATCACAACACCCTGTCCAAATGAGGATCTTCCTCATTCACAGACCAACATTAGTCAGAAACCAACTGAAGACCAAATTACCAGAGTACTAAGTAATCAGGCTATTTGTAGAACTACTCATAGTATGACAGCTGTGTTGTTTGCTAGAAGAGACCTGAGTGTAGGGGATGCCCCTATTATTGAAGTGAGTGATTCTTCAGGACCTCGTCCCAATCCATCTCCAATTGGTCCAACCATCCTGGACTTGAAATATGTATCTGTTTCTGAGACTAATGTTGTTGGTGTTCAACAAGTAAATCCTAGGTGTGATGAGGAGTAAGAAATTGATCAGAAGCCTTGCACATAAGAGGAACACAGAAGAGGGTTGAATGTACAATCGAAGAATCGAATCAATCAAATCCCTTATGCTCAAGTCATCTCATCTCTAGAAACTAACTTAAAAGAGGCTCATGTTATTAAAGCGTCTACTATGGATGAAATTGCAAGCCTGAAAACTAATTTGACTTCTTGGATTGAAAAATGGAACCTTTTGAGGGAGAAGAAGCTTAAATATAAAGCTCAAGTTAAAATCCTTTTGTTAAGAAATCGAAGATTGATCAGACAGAATAAGATTGCTAATACATGGACTGTTAGATTTAAAGCCAAGTTAGATGAGGCGAGAAGAAATGTGCCAATTCGACTTTCTGTCGAATCAGCCCTTAAAATCTGACATTTTTGTTTTCTGTAATGAATTCCAATTTTGTCTTATGGTTTAAATATTCAATTATGCATGCAGACGGTTTCAAATCAGCCTCTACAGGTCAGTAATATCTTTAATTTTTTTAGTTTTGGTTCTTGGTGCAAAGTTTTTCTTATTTAATAAGGATGTCTGCAGAATTGAAATTCTACAGACATCCTATTTATTTATATGTGATTGTTAGTTACACTTTGCTAACAGATTTTGTTTACAATTGCCAGGTATTAAGCAGTAAATATGATGAAGCTTGATGCGATGATGCGTTTGTGGTTTTGACTATCTGGATTTTACTCATTGGAGGTTGTTTCGAAAATGCAATTGATTGCTATTTTTCTCTTTCTACGCTCCTATTTATGAGCATCATCAGTGTGGATTACCGAATATAGTGATGACATGTTTTGGGGAATAATGATACTGGATTTATCTAGTAAGTTAGCTATTTTCTTGCATGCTATTCCTCCTAGCAATTAATCAATGACATACCGAGCATCCTGGTCTTTTCTTTGTCCTATATTTGGATAAAATCCATGTATTACCATGGAAATAGGGGAGTTAGTTAATTAGTTGTTGTTTCAGTTCCCTTTATAAACAAGTTTCAAACATGAGTAAAGGGTTCGATTCCTAAGACTTATGGAGAATTGATATTTTACAGTTTCATATTACATTCTATTGTGCTGGTGTTTTTTTGAACTTTTTTCTGAAGATTACTTGATGCTACAGAATAGTGAAGACCTTAGCTAAGTCTTTAAGCTGTTTTATACTGTGTTAATGTTGGTTCTCATTTGTTAAATTTCACTTTCATATATAAATATCGTCATATTATATGTGAAATATTCTTTCATGGATCTCGAATGACTACATTGTCTTGAAATGTAAATGATTTGTTATTATGTTGAAATGAGTGAGCTTCTTCACATTTTCAATTGATTATGAAACTATGTTACATGAATTATTAACTTGCAAGCTGGCCTTGTTCTATCTACAAGTTAGTATATGACTATATTTGTTATGTTTCAGGACTGTGTTTGATTTATTTGATAACGGGTTTTAATTTCTGTTCGAATTATCTTGTAATGAAATATCATCTTATTGTGAGGTAATTCAGATTTAGTTATGTTTATTGTATACTTTTCTAACAGTTCAGAATTATGGATCATTTTATACTTTAAGACCTCTTGTCAAATCAACAATTCATGCTCTCAGCTGAGATAGGTAGTTTGCATTTAGGTCATCATAGAATAGAATTAGGAGCTACTATTTTCTGCACTTAGCTTAAGATAATTTTTAGCATTAGTTAGTCATTAGGTAAAATCTCTTTGATTCATCAGAAAGATTGGGTTTAAGTAAATACTTACACATACACCTAGAGAGACTCTCTATTTTGAGATCACATTATACAGGAAGCAGGGCCTTGATCCTGTGAAAGACAGTTACTTTAAACATATACAATATTGCATTAATTCAAGTGTGTGGGATGTCTTTCTGTTGTTGGCCTAGGTTTTTTTATTCGACCAACAAATGGCGCTAGAGGGAGGCCCTGAGCTTAAATGTTAATGGCTGATTGATCACATAAAACTCCTACCAGTAATCAACCTACTTTCCCCCTCACAAGTTTTGGAATATTGTCTACCTTGGTCTCTACATCACAACTCGAAACTGTAAATACCCCCTTTTTAGATGTAGTTAGGACCATTATTGAAAGAGACCCAACTGTCTCACCGGTTTCCCCAGAAGAGATAAATCAAACCTTAGAGGAATCATGTAGGATTTTAACTAGATCCTATTCTCTCCAAACAGGGATCCCTCCGATCAATTTCGGATTGCCAAGCAGAGCTCATTTTCAAACCTTGGTAGTGACTGAGTCACCTGCCGATCCGATTGGAGAAGAGTCTCTTGAACCATTGAGAGGGTCTCCTGATTATCATCTTAGTGATCTCTTGAGAGGAGTAGCTAGTCATAACACTTCTCGATGATTGTTGTCTGCAGGTGGATCTGACCTACCCCCTTCACCTCCTGAATCACCACCTAATAGCCCCCGTGACCATAACAACGAGTCTTCGTCATATTCGGAATCTGATCCAGACATGGGTGATCATGACCAAGGTAATCCTAATGTTGATAGAACATGGTTACGACGCGGTGCTGTTGTTGTACTTATACTGCAGCATAACCTACCTAAACATCCTCACAAACTGCTACCTCAATTTGACCCAAATGATAAGGGCCTAGCTGAAAATCACATTGACAAATTCATCCTGGCTGTTCAGACTATGAATGTTCAGCATGAGGATGTGGTATGTCAACTATTCCCTTTAACTTTCGAAGGAAAAGCTACAGTTTGGTATTTTTCCCTAACGCGAGGATCTATAACTAGTTGGGGTAACTTTAGTTATGCATTCTTAAACAAGTTTGGTGAAGACAAAACCCCTGCTTTGTTAGCACTAGAATTGGCTAGAATCAAGATGGAAAACAAAGAAAGGATAAAAGATTTCAATCAGTGTTTCCTTACTCTCTTGAATAAGATACCAGTAGCCTCCCAACCTCCAAAAGATATCATAATTGAGAATTATGCTTCAGCATTACCTAAATCCCTTGGTATGTTTGTTAAACAAGCTGGTAAAATCACATTGGTTGAAACCTTCGAAGAAGCAATAAAGGTCGAAAAGAATTCGTTGACATTTGAACCAGAAAATAATGGCAAAATTGATAGTCCTTTTCGTAAACGAAATGAAACCGTTGTAAGGACTAACACAGATAAAAGAGATGCTCCTGCTTTCGATGTAGAAAAATTACAACAAGCAATCAGGTCTCTCACAAATGAAGTGGTGATATTAAAATGAAATAATGGGGAAGGTACTTCAAATAGAGGGAATTTTAAAACCCCATACCGGCCATATACATCCCCAAATTCTAGGCAAAACACTCTTCCTGACATATCAACCAATGAGGAAGTTTTTAATACTATAAGGGTTGTTTATGCCTTACCCAAAACTTCAATTAACCAGGAGTCGAAAGAATATCGTGAACCTGAGGAGCCTGGAACTGAAGAGGAAGCTCTTGAAGATCTTCTCTCGTTTAATTTCCATTTCTGGGATAGTTCAGCCAAAGAGGGAGAGTCTAATGATCATTCTGTTTTTTTCAATCAGCACACCCATAATACAAGAAGTAAAGAGCCTGTAGATTCACAACCATCACCCGCACCTAGGAACAGTCCCCAACCTTCAAATCAACATCCTGTGACTCAAGGTATGGACCTCCAGTATGACATCATAGATGATTTCAAGAAACAGAGGGAAAATATCAGCATGTTTGATTTATTGAATATTTACCCTATGCATAGAGGTTCAATACTCTCTAACTTAACAACTTCATCAAACACCAAGACGGAAAACCAACCTTCTGTACCTTCAGTCAATAACCTTGATCCTTCAACCAGTAAAGCAGTAGTTGGTTTTAATAGTAATATCAAAACAGCCACTGATAAGATACACTGATAGGTAAGAACTCCAAATCTACAACTCCCCCCTTCCTGCTAACATTTGAAATCTTCAATCGGAATGTCCATAACTATATGATCTATTCCAGAGCTTCATCAAACGTTATGCCCTATTCGGTCTGCAAAAAACTGAATGCTAAGCCCACACCCTGCGAAATTCAAATCAGCCAGCTGGATTGATCTAAGGAGAATTAAAAGGAGTAATGATTAGAATGGCCACTAATCCACAACTCTTCCAGGTTATTGATGTAGTGGTAGCAGACCTGATGTTTATGGGTTGTTCTTAAGTCGTGACTGGTCTCAAGCTTTAAAAGGATATTTTTCAACCGATTGGTCACACTTATGGTTACCCAAAAAAGGGCGACCATATCATATTAGGATTGATAGAGAGAGATACATGAAACACATAGTGACTGAGATAAACTCTCCAAACGAACCAGTCTTGTTTAGTGATTCCATTTTAGGGAACTATGGATACGATTCCGATTTGGGGAGTTTCCCTGCACTTAAATCTGCATTTATTGATTCTGTAAATAGATTAGAAATTTTACATTGTGATTTCCAGGAAGCTACTCCCAGTTTAAATAACACTATGAATAATGTAAATGATGTAATTAGTCTTGTTGATAAGCCTTGGCATCTGTACTTTGACGGTTCTCGATCTAAGGAAGGTGCAGGAGTAGGTTGCATGCTCCTAGATCTAGCAGGAAACAAGCTTATGTTGTCTTGTAGGATGGAATTTCTTTGCACAAGTAACACAACCGAATATGAGGTCCTCATCTAGGGACTCAAAAAGGCATTGGACTTAAATGTTAAGGTTCTAATTGCATTCAACGATTCTGAAATTATTGTTCGACAAGTCTGCAATTCCATTCATTGCTTATCTAATCATTTGCAAAGTTATCAAAAGGAGGTATGGAATTTAATTTCGGCACTTGATGCCTTTAATATCGAGTCTATTCCTCGTTTTCAAAATCAGGAAGCTGACCTTTTGGCAAATGTAGCCTCATGGCTCATTCCCTCTGAATTTTTTTATCCCAATGTGTTTTCTATTGAATTATTATTTAGACCATCAATCCTTGATAACATCACTAACTAGCATGTCTTTAATGATGATTCGCAGACCATTGCCTTCTTAACAGGAGAAGATGCTTTTAAGGAATCAACAATTGACGAGATCACACACGATGAAGATCTCCACAATTTATCAATAATCCATCCACCTCATCCCATCGACCAATCTTTTGAGCTGGTAAATTTGATCCCTACGTTAGTTCTTAGGCTCAAATTTTTTTATGACCGACATGATAAGTTTAAAGGAGTGCCTAATTGCATTATGAACAATTCAAACATGCGTTATGAAATCATAAATTTGGGCACGAAAGCAAATCCTCAAAATATCAATTTAGGATCAAATTGTACCTAGAACGAAAAATCATCCTTTCTGAAACTGTTTAGTGAATTCAAGGATGTATTTGCATGGTCATATGATGATCTGAAGACTTTCAATACCCAGATCATACATCACGTAATCCCTATGAAATCCCAGTTAAAACCTTTCCAGTAGAAACTAAAGAAAATTCACCCTTCCTTAGAACCAACAGTAAAGAAAGAATTGAATAAATTGCTTACCGCCCGGATTCTATTTCCTGTACGACACACACAGTTGGCGGCGAACCTTGTCCCTGTTAGGAAGAAAAATGGAGATATTCGGTTATGTGTAGATTTCCAAAACTTAAACCGATCATCAAAAAAGGACAACTATCATGTTCCGCCCATGGAACAAATCCTCCAGAAGGTGTCAGGTGCTCATATGCTGTCTTTATTATACAGTTTTTCTGGGTACAACCAGGTTCTAGTTTCTCCTGCAGACCAGCTGAAAACTACTTTTAGGACCCCTTGGGGAACGTCCTATTCCTATAGGAAGGTGCCCTTCTGATTGATAAACGTTGGGGCTACATTCCAAAGGGAAATGGAAGTTGCTTTCAGAGGTCTAATAAGTCACTATGTCGTTGTCTATTTGGATGATGTCATTGTGTTTTCCAAAAACAGATCTGATCACATTTCATACTTACGTAAAGTGCTTGAACGTTGTAAGAAGTTTGGTATTTCCCTTAACCCTAAAAAGACAATATTTGCAGTAATTGAGGGAATTTTGCTAGGATTTGTAGTGTCAAAGGAAGGGATCATGATTGATCGAGAAAGAACCGAAGCTATCTCTAGGATTCCTTTTCCTTCTACTAATAAATCCATGCAATCCTTCATGGGAAAGATAAATTTCGTTAGAAGATTTGTTCCCAGTTTTTATGAAATCGTGCACCCACTGCAGAATATGATTAAGAAAGACAACCGTTTTTTGTGGGGGGATAGAGAGAAAGAGTCGTTTATCATAATTAGAGAAGCCATAGCTAAGGCACCCGCACTTGTGAGCCCTAACTTTAGGAAAGACTTTATTCTCTATACTTTTGCATCTGACATATCTTACGCAGCTGTTCTTACTCAAAGGAACCAGCAAGGGGATGAAGTACCTATCTCCTTCATGAGCTCGAATTTAAAAGGAGCTGAGTTGAACTACCACGAAGTGGATAAACGGGATTTTGTTGTGTTCAAATTAGTAAAACATTCAAAAACCAAAACCAAGGTGATTGTTCCATTCTCTGCTATGAGAAATTTCTTAGTACAGAAAGACCTTGGAGAAAAAAGGGCACATTGGATGGCTGCTCTGCAGGAGTATGACCTAGAGATTAAACCCTCTCAAGTTGTACATGGTTTGGTGTTGTGTAAATTGGCAATTGAATCAGCACATCTACCTGCTGACCAGAATGGCATACCTTTAGATGATACCTTGCTGCAAAAGGAAGTTTGTTTTATCCCAGATCCGGCTAGTTCATGGTATATTGATATTCAAACTTATCTTGAAACCGGTAGTGCTCCAGACCATTTAGACCCAAAGAATAAAAGAGCCATAAGAATAAAATCAACACCCTACCAGTGGATAAATAATGTACTTTTCAGAAAAAATGCAAATGGAATTTTGCTTCGTTGTCTAGAAAAGGAGGAATCTGATTCAGTTTTAACACAACTGCATGTAGGGCTTGCTGGTGGTCACTTCGGTGGTGATACTACTGCTCATAAAGTTTTAAGAGTAGTTTATTTTTGGCCAACTCTATTTAAAGATGCCCATTCTTTTGTTAGAAGGTGCCAAGATTGTCAGACTGCATCTGGCAGGGTTAAAAAACCAGCATTTCCTTTGCATCCTGTGGTGGTAGATAGGCCTTTCCAACAATGGGGAATTGATATCGTCGGACCAATAAATCCCTCCTCCTCTCTTCAGCATAAGTACATCATAACTGCCACTGATTACTTTACTCAATGATCTGAAGTGGAACCATTGTGGGTGGTTAATACAAATTAGGTATTGCATTTTCTTGAAACTAACATAATTACCAGATTTGGGGTGCCCGAATCTCTCATTTTTTATAACACATCTTATTTTTATTCTAAGGAATTAACTGGATTTGCATTAGAAAAGGGAATCAGAATCAGGTATTTGGCGAACTATTACCCACAAGGCAATGGCCTTGCTAAATCAACGAATAAGAACTTGCTGAAAATTCTGAAGAGATCCATAGCTGAACATCATAAGAACTGGTATACTATTCTATATCAAGCTCTTTGGGCTGACAGGGTTACCCCAAAATCATCTATTGGTAACTTTTCTTTCTTTTTGGTATATGGAATGGAGGCTATTCTTCCTCCAAATCCATTTCCGCCTTTGTTACAGCTTGCAAGAGTTGTACAAGAGACAGAGTGTTCAGTCATTGAAGAAAGAATCAATATGATGTTGAAATTGGAAGAAGAGAGAGGGAATGCTAAGAGACATTTCTCGAAGCATTAGCAAATTGTTAAATCATGGTTCGATTGTGGCTCATCCTCAAACAGAGAATTATAGGTAGACGATCTAGTTTTGAAATGGTACAAAGCACTTGAAGATAAAGGGGAGCATATGAAATTCCAAAGTCTCTGGTTAGGTCCATATGCGATAGCAGAAAAACTTGGTCCTAATACTTTCTATTTGCAGACTTTGCAAGGACAGCTCGATACCCTCTCGGTAAAAGGGCATATCCTTAAAAGGTACTTTCAATTATCCCACATCATCAAGTCCTTTTCATTGTATATTCCCATTGTGTATATTTTTGCACATATTTTTGGTTCCATTCTGATTTCTAGATCTGTTAGAGTTTTTTTGATCTTGTACTTACTGATTATTTTCTTTCCTCCCGTCATCATGTTTACTTACTTGAAGTTTTAGATGAAGGATCATAAAATTAATTCATTTCTTTGAAATCATTCACTGTACATAAGGTTATATGTTTGCCTCTGAAAATATTTGCTTTATCAGACACATCTCCTATCTTCTCTCACAGAATTCAGCATGAAGCATTTTGCATGGTCTTAAGGAAGAACCTGATGGTGAAATATGTCAAACTGGAATGACTGAAATACATCTCAGATCGTAATCACTGATGGTGGCTGGAAGTATCCAATGTCTCACAAGTGATCTGTTTTCAAACCTGTATTAGTTTTAACCTATACAATTTTTCTCTTAGCAATCATTAGTTGTCGTTTTCAGTCGCCTTCTTATAAACTGATATCTCAGGGAATTTATTTACTTATTCCAATGGACGTCCACTAGGATTGAAGATTAGTTGAAGATATCTAGTCATCTTTAAGTTGTCTTAAGAGTTAAGTGGTTTTCTCCCTCATTTTTGTGAATACATCTGGTCACTTAGCCAGGGCAGTACTCTTGAACTAAAGGTAAATATGAAAGAGGTTAATCATGAAACAGGAGGTCTCATTACGAGCCGGTCTGTTTATGATCATAGGTTCTATTGGAATGACGTTGTCAAAATTTGGTTACCAAGCCAATGACAGCAACTCTCAGTTGAATAAATTGAGAGACATGAAGTCTCATTACGAGCTGGCCTGATCAGTTTCTGGTAGGATTGGTGAATAAGGCTATCATTATTTGGTCACCAAGCTAAGATAGTATTCCTGATTAATTCTTTTCATATTTATTCCTATGTATATGATTTGTATATGTCTATATAAAACATGTTTCCTACTAAAAAATAAAAAATAAAAAGAATTGGATGATTAAAAAAATGAGTATTGTTTGTTATTTTGCTTGAATGAGGGGAAAATCAGCTGATGTTCTGGAGAAGCTACATCTATATTGTTATCGGCTAACCTGTCTTTGTCTTATAGATCTACATTGGAATTAAGTCATTTTACTCTACACCTGCCTGAGGTTGAATAGGACCAGGAACACCCAGACAACAGCCATAGGATTGTTTTGAGAAATATGTTGAGGTCTAGTTATATGTTTAGATTGGTTTGGATCTGGGATCACTTAAGTAGATGTTTGATACTTTAAAGGCATTGTTTTTTATTATTTGAAGTGTGGACATTGTTTTAGTAGAGATAACTGGTTCGGTCCCAGCATGTCACCAATTGTTGGCAAGCAACACCCTACGGAGCAATTTGAACACCAAAAAAAAAAAATCAAATATGTCATTTGAAATCAATCTTTTGAACGACATTAAATATCACAACCTTAATCAACACTCATGTATAGATATTTTAGGAGTGTCATCAGAATCTTTGATTCTGAAGGTACTCCCAATAGAAGTTGATTGATTGTTTGATTTAGGGGGATTAACATCAGTTTATGTCGAGTTTGAATCTCTTGATCTTAGTTTCTCATTTATTTTGATCATTTGGAAATGTTATAATCCCAAAAGTTAGTAACTCCTAATTTTACAACATTTATCACTCATGCATTTTCAAGGTCAAATGAATTTATTACATTGATGGTTTTGACTGTTAATCTAAGCAAGCTGATACATGACATGATATTTGTTTTTTCTAATTTATATATGAGGTCTAACAAGATTTTTCACTTCTAAAATATCTATTTCATCATGTTAATCATAGGGATAAAAGTGTATATAATATAAATTTTGCAAAGTTTCACATTATTATACGCTTATTCTCATTATGAATTTTCTATTTTTAGATGAGATCAGATTGATGGGATTATGAACCTTTTCAATACCTTGAAGTGAGTCAGTATTAAAGTCCATCATAAGTGGCTAAGATGATTTTCGAAGTTTTGATATGGGTTTTTTTACATTACTAATTGTTTCTCTGTCATTATAATATCCACCATAATTCTATTTACATCAATTGTATGTTTTATTTATTAACCTTGGTATGGTTGATATTTGATGATGAAATATTAGGGGATTGTAACCATTAAACTATGCTTTGAAACTATGAGTTTTAGACTATCACATCATTACAAAGAATGTCAATCAGTGTTGAAGCTATGATTGAAATTGGGGGTTTGATATCCTTGTAACCTAAATGTTTGCCATCTGTTGATTTGCCATCATGCAAATATCACGCATAAGTCATCGCTCGCTTGATTTTTCTGTAGACCTTTATGGTGTGGTAAGTGTTCTCCAAGTCCCACTAACTTGTCAACTCGAAGGTATGATGACTCTGCAAGAAAATTCACAGTTCTTTGGTGAAATAGGGCAGTTTGGAGTGTTAATTGATATGTGCAAATTCTAGATGAATCAACTGTGTTGTTTAGTTCAGTTTTTGAAAATCCTGAAAGTCTGCGTAATTGCTACCATGGCCCCTGTGTCGAGATTTGAACTCATAGGCGATGAATATTTGGACGCTGCCCCTGAATGCCGCGAGGTGGTGGTTAGGGTTGGATGGCTAGGGTTTCTGCAGAAATTCTCTGGGTTCAACTTGGCAATTTCCAGAGCATTTGTAGCTTTATTTGATGGCATCAAAGCACAGATTGGGGATGTCGAGTTGAGGCTGACATAAGATTTTGTTTCTCGGGCCATAGGTTTACCAAGGGTAGGTGAACGTTGGTATAAGGGAAAGCATGTAAAAAATGATGACTGGAAGGAGTTCCTAACCCCAGTTAACCAGCAAATGAATTATAAGTTCGGTTTCCCTTCTCAACTGCTCATGAAGAAATGGTGTTCTCTGTTCGAACTTATTATCAGGTACATCACCTGTGAAGGTCGACTTTTCCAAACCCAGTTTTATCATCTTCGGCTTTTAATGGTTTTCAAGGGGTGCCCTGTGAACATGCCATATTATTTCTTGAATAGTCTACATAAGATGGCCTGTACCTATCAAATTAATGTAGGGGATAAAGAGAGGAGTCTATTTCATCATGGACTGATTAAAATACTCGTTTCCTACTGCCTAGGAGAATTAGGGGATACTTGGGAATCATTTCTTGTACATAATGGGTTTGGAGAAAATTAAGAGTGGCCCTGACGGAGGCCCAAAAACAGGTGAAGATGCATCAAGACAGAGGAAGCTAGGTCTGAGTTAGAATAATGTGGTTCTTAAGATAATCTTGATAATGAAGTGTCTGAACCCAGTAGAACCCTAAGAACCAATGACTTTAAAGTCAAGTATGAAACAAACCCTGAAATCCCTGTTGATGATTCTCAGCCACAAATGAGAGAACCGGAGATCACAACACCCTATCCAAATGAGGATCTTCCTCATTCACAGACCAACATTATTCAGAAACCAGCTGAAGACCAAATTAGCAGAGTACTAAGTAATCAGGCTATTCGTAGAAAGACTCGTAGTATGACAGCTGCGATGTTTTCCAGAAGAGACCTAAGTGTAGGGGATGCCCCTATTATTGAAGTGAGTGATTCTTCATAACCTCATCCCAATCCATATCCAATTGGTCCAACCATCCTGGACCTGAAATATGTATCTATTTCTGAGACTAATGTTGTTGGTGTTCAACAAGTAAATCCTGGGTGTGATGTTGAGCAAGAAATTGATCAAAAGTCATGCACAGAAGAGGAACACAAAAGAGGGTTGAATGTACGATCGAAGAATCCGATCAATCAAATCCCTTATGCTCAAGTCATCTCATCTCTAGAAACTGACTTAAAAGAGGCTCAGGTTATTAAGGCGTTTGCTATGGATGAAATTGCAAGCCTAAAAGCTTATTTGACTTCTTGGATTGAAAAATGGAACCTTTTGAGGGAGAAGAAGCTTAAATATAAAGCTCAAGTTAAAAGCCTTCTATTAAGAAATTGAAGATTGATCAAACAGAATAATATTGCTAATACCAGGACTGTTAGATTTAAAGCCAAGTTAGATGAGGCGAGAAGAAATGTGCCAATTCGACTTTCTATCGAATTAGCCCTTAAAATCTAACATTTTTGTTTTCTGTAATGAATTCCAATTTTGTCTTATGGTTTAAATATTCGATTATGCATGGAGACGGTTTCAAATCAGCCTCTACAGGTCAGTAATATCTTGAATTTTTTCAGTTTTGGTTATTGGTGCAAAGTTTTTCTTATTTAATAAGGATATCTGCAAAATTGAAATTCTGCAGACATCCTATTTATTTCTATGTGATTGTTAGTTACACTTTTCTAACAGATTCTGTTTACAATTGCCAGCTATTAAGGAGTAAATATGATGAAGCTTGATGCCGTGGTACATTTTTTGTTTTGACTGTCTGGAGTTTACTCATTGGAGGTTGTTTCAATAATACAATTGATTGCTATTTTTCTCTGTCTATGCTCCTATTTCTGAGCGTCGTCAATGTGGATTACCGAATATAGTGATGACACGTTTTGGGGAATGATACTAGATTTATCTAGTAGGTTAGCTATTTTCTTGCACGTTATTCCTTCCTAGCGGTTACTCAACGACATACGGAGGATCTTGGTATTTTATTTGTCCTATATTTGGATAAAGCCCATGTATTACCATGGAAATAGGAGATCTAGTTAATTAGTGGTTGTTTCGGTTCCCTTTATAAACAAGTTTCAAACATGAATAAGGGGTTCGATTTCTAATACCTTTGGAGGATTAATATTTTACAGTTTCATACTATATTCTGTTGTGCTCGTGTTTTCTAGAACTTTTTCTG